>JAFIRS010005162.1:0-64149 GCA_018342105.1 Gonioctena quinquepunctata
AATGGAAACATAGAATATGTTTTTTTTAACGATACATATAAAATTTAGTGTAAGTTCCCTATTAAAGGGCAATCTTGATGGTTTAAAAAAAGTGTGAATCCCCCCGCCACACCCTTCAAATTATGTTTAATGGAATTAAACCATTTCTTTAAATATCAAAATTTTTGTACCTCATATCAAAAAAAAAAAAAGATGAAAAAAAAAGCTCTGGGTTCACCCCCCATTTATGAAGGTTTTAACCCTTTTTTTTTTTAATTTTAAATTTATATAAAATTTTGTTTTTTTAGTTCCATAATTATGGAACCTTAATCCCATCTCTGCTTACTCTTGATTTAGAATATGAATTGGTTTTTAGAGTTTAAATTTTTCTTTCAATTATCCCATTATTGAAGTCCCCAGAAGATTATCCCCTAAAACCTCAATGAAATATTTTATTAAAAGTCTAGCCTCAACAGTTTTATTATTCTCTGTTATTATGATAAAAATTTAAATGAATTTATCCCCAAAATTTTTTTTTTTTCTTATCAATTATTTAAATTCTGCCTTACTAGTAAAGTAGGGAGCCCTTCCATAACTGGTTCCCCAAATTTTTTGGAAGGCCTTAACTAAATTTGTAATTTTACTACTATAATTAGTGTAATAAATAAATATAAAATTATTATAAATAAAAAAAATTATTGGGAAAGTTAATATATTTTTTATTGATAAATAGTTATTTTAGTATCATTTTGGTTTATAGAATCAAATATTCTAAAAAAAAAAATGAATAATAAAAATTTTTTATGAATAATAATAAAAAGAAATTATTAATAAAATTATTTTTTAAAATAAAATTTAAATTTTTTTGATCAATTTCTTTTTAAAAATAAATTACTAATTTCCCCTCCAACCATAATTAAAAAAAAATATAAAAAATCAAAATTAAAATTTATAAACCCAGAATGGCTGAAATTAGAATTGATTGTATTAAAATTAATAAATGAAAAGGGGGTGTTTTAAAAAAAAAAAAAATAATAGATATTATTATAATTTTAAATTTATAAAATAAGAATATCAAGGATTATTTAAAATTAAAAAATTTTAATTAAAGAAAAATTTTTTTTTATCCTTGATGTTTTTAAGGTTATCCTTATTTGGTTTTAAAAAAACCAATATTTTTTTTAAAATTTAAAAAAAACTTTAATGATAATATATTTTTTTATACCGGTTGTTATATTTTTTTGGGGTTTTAAATTTTTTTTTTTCATCTAGCAAAAATTTTTTTTTATTAATATTAAAAGGGGTTAGAATTTATATTTTAGCTTTATATTTAAATATATTTATATATTTAAATAATATAACTATGTTTTTTTCCAAATTTTTTTAACAAAAGAGTTTGTGAAGGGGTTTTGGGGGTTGGTTTTTTTTAATTTTAAAATTCAATTTTTGGTAATGATTATATTAAAATTTTTTTCAACATTATGATAAAATTTATATTTAGATTATTATTTATTTCCTTTATGTTTTAAATTTTTTTTTGATTAATACAATGTTTTTTTTTTTTATTTTAAATTTTTTTATTTATAATAAATTTTGCTTTAATTATATATTTGTTAATGTTAGTTATATATTAGGATAGATTTATTTTTTTTTATATTAATTTTGTTAAGGTTTTGGGTTTGTAGTTTAAAAAACAAGAAAAAAATTATTTAAATTAAATTACTATCAATTTATTTAGGTTAGTAATAGTTTTTTTTTAAGTTTATATTTAATTTTTTTTTCTATAAATTTATTTTTTTTTTTTTTGTTAGATTAATCCTTTTTTAATTTTAATTATTGGTTGAGGAATCAGCCTGAACGAGTTGAGGCGGTGTTTTTTTTTTTTCATTAATATTTTTACCGAATTTTTAAATTTTTTTTTTGTATATAAAATATAATACGGCTATTTATGCCTTTTCCTAAAAAGGGGAATTTATTTAAAAATTTTTTGTATAAAATAGTATTTTTTTAAAAGGGGCCTATATTTTTTGTTCATTTATGATTACCAAAACCCATGTTGGGCCCCATGCCCGGGTTTTATAATTTTGGCGGTATTATATTAAAATTGGGGGGGGGTTTTACTTTTTTAATTTTATTTATGAATTAGATTTTATTAATATCGTTTTTTTAAATTTCATTAATTGGGGTTTTGTTTCTTTTTTTTATTCGTCGAAAATTAAAATCTTTAATTGCTTATTCTAGTTTCTCATATAGGGTTTTTTGCGGGGATTATAAATTGGGATCTTTGGGTTTTGGGGGCTTCTATAATATTAGCACACTTTGTTCTTCTGGTTTATTTTGTTTAGCTAATTTTTTATGGCGATTACATAGTCGTTTTTTTAAAAAGGGCTTTTAAAATTTAAACCCCAGGATAAATATGATGGTTTTTATGCTCTTCTAATATGCAGCCCTTCAAAAAACTTTTGGGGAAATTTTTTTTTAATTAACAGATTAGTTGGTTTAATTGAATAAGGAAATTTTTTTATCCATTATCTTTTGGGGGCCTATTCATTCCTATTTCCCCCTTTTCAGCATGGAAAAATTATTCTTTAATTATTCTTTTATAAGGGGTTTATCGTAATTTTTTTTTATTATTTTTTATTTTTTTTCCTTTAAATTTAAATTTTAAAAAATGAATATTTTTTATGAATTTATCTAAATGTTTATTTAAAATATTGATTTTGGATCAAAGATTAAAATTTTATTTTAGATAATTTAACAAAATTTTAAAATTTTTTTTTTTTATTATTATTTATATCTTTTTTTAGGTTTTCCGGTTTTTAGATTTTAAGATGGGTTTTCTTTAATTTTTTAAATTTAATTTGTTTCTTTAAATTCAAAAATTTTGTTTTAGTAATTTTTTTTGAATGTCTTATTGTTTATAAGATTTGTTTTTTTTTTCTTCATGGTAATTTTTTTTTTGGGAGGAAATATATCATGAATATTTATTAAATTTTTAGTGGTATTTATATTTTTTTATCTATAATATTTTTTTTAAATTTTAGTCCCCAAATTTTAAATTTTAATTTTATTAGGCTGAGAAATTTGGGGTTTGTTTCTTATTGTTTTTTTGATTTATTATCAAAATGTAAAATCTTTTAAAAACCGGTTTCTAACGGGTTTTCTAATCAATTTGGGGGTGTTTTGTTAAAAATTGGAATATTGAATTTTGGTAGTTGAAATTTTATTTTTTTTTTAGAAATAATAAAGGGATTTAATTATAGAATTAATTAATTATTTATTGTTTTTGCAAAAAAAAAGAGCCCAAATTCCTTTTTTTTTCTTGACTTCCTCTGCTATAGCAGCCCCTCCCCTTTTCATCTTTGTACACTTCTCTCTTTAGTCACGGTGGGGTTTTTTTTTTGATCCGTTTTAATTATTCTTTTTTTTAAAATTTAATGTATTTATTATTATTTATTTCTAGTATAACAAATTTATATCAGGATTAGGGCAAATTTTGAATATTTTTTTAAAAAAATTGTTTTCAACATTGAGTCAATTGGGTTTTAAAATAAAATTTTAGCCTTAGGTAGTTATAAAAGTTTTTTCATTTGTTAACTCATGTTTTATTTAAAGCTTTATTATTTATTTTTTGGAAAATTATTCATAATTTGAATAACAAGATATTCGATTTTGGGGGGGAATTTAAACATGCCTTTCTTGTTTTTTTTTTAAATTTGTAATTTTTTTGTTAGGGTTTTTTCCTTTTTTTTTCGGGGGTTTTTTTCAAAGGACGTTGTAGAAGATTCATAAATTATTTAAAATTTATATTTTTAATTTTTTATATTTCAATTAAAAGTTTGTTATAGATTTTTTTAACTTACTATTCTTTAACTGGTACTTTTAATTTTTTTCTTTAAATGTTTAACAGAACAAAGATATTTAATATTAAAGTCTAGGGGGGGGTTTAAATTTTTTTTTTAAATTTTTTTAAGGTAGGATATTAATATGTTTAAATTTTTTCCCCAAGGCCTTTTTTTTGTTTACCTTTTAATTTAAAATTAATAACTTTATTTATGATTATAATTAATTTTTAGGATCAAATAAAAATTTAAAATTTTTAAAAATTTAAAAAAAATAAGTTTTTAAAATTTTGTTTTTTTTTTCCCAAATGAAATATCCCAAAATTTTAAAACTTTGGGTTTAACCTATTTTAAGAAAAAAAAATATTAATGTTTTGATCGGGGGTGATTTGAATATTATTGGTCAAAAAAGTAATTTTTAAAAAAAAAACCAATTCAATTTTATCATTAAATCATTTAAAATTTATTTTTAATATTTATTATTTGATTAGTTTTTTAAAAATTAAAATTTTTTAAAATTTCAAAAAGCTTATTTAGAGCGTAGATTGAAATCAAGGAAAATAATTTTTTTTTAATATTCATAAGATTAAAATCTAATTTTAAAGTTAATGTTTTTTAAACTATATAAATAAAAATATAACGGTTCCATCGCTTAAATATTAAGTTAGAAGTTATTTTTGGGGGCTCATATTTCTTTAATCGGAGAAAATCTAAATTTTTTCATTAACAGTGATATACCCTCATTTTGGTTTCAATTAAAAAATAAGGATCTAATGATCAAACTTTTAGGTCGAAACTAAATGCAATTTTTTCTTTATTTAAGATAAATTTGATAAATCAATACTTTTTTAAAACAAATTAAATGTTATAATTAACTATAATCCTAGTATGCTCAATTTAAAGCTCCTTGATTTCATTTCATGGTAAACCGATTAAAAGAATTAATAAAAAAAAACTAAAGATAATTCTATAATTCATTATGTTATTTAATATGATGAAGAAACTATAGGAAAAGCAAAAGTAATTTCTACATCAAAAATTAAAAAATTACTGAAATTAAAAAAAGAATTGAATGAAAAAGGTAATCGGGCTGAAGATTTGGGGTCAAAGCCAATCAAAGGGTCTTTTTTTTTCTCGGTCTATAAATGTTTTTTTAGAAATTAAATTTACTAAGAAATTAGGATAAATGTAATTAAAATAAAATTATTATTAGTATTGAAAAAAATTTTAATTTTTACACTAGATTGCTAGTTTTTTTTTTGGGGAAATCAAATAAATTTTTTTTTTATTATGAAATATCTACCTCATCAGTAAAAAAATATATAAGAACAGCCCCCCAACATCTACAAAATGTCAATATCAACAGCTGCCCCCAAATCCGAAATGATGTGTTGATAAAAAAAAAAAATTAAAAAAAAATGGCAAATTTAAAAAAATTAAAAAAAATGTTGTACCAAAAAATTACTTTTAAACCAGGGGGAAACCTTTTTTATAAAGAATGATGACCCCTAAATAGAATCAGAGATTTTAAATGGGGCTTCAATATTTCCCCAAGCTTGAGGATAGTAAAAAAAAAATCCAAAAAAAAACTTTTTAAAATAATTTTTAAAAGGGGTTGATTATAGTTATCTTCTATTAATCTATGATGACCATGAAAATTAACCGGGGAATTAAAAAGAATTAAAGTTTTAAAGGGGGGGGAAAATGGAAAAGGGGGCCCCAAGGGGGGCAAAAAACCCTCCAGGTTCCAAAATTTTTTCCCTTTTTTCCATCCCCTTTTCCTTTTTTTTTTAAGTTCAAAATTTTTAAAATTTTTACCCAAGAAAAATTAGGGTTTTTAAAAAATTTTAAAAAAAAGAATTTGAAAATTTAAAAATTTTAGGGGTTTAAAATTTAAAATTTTCCCCTTCCCTTTTGAATATAAAGAATTTAAAAAACGCAAATCCCATTGATTGAAAAAGAAACCGATTCAAAAAAAATTTAAAAATAAAATTTGAGTAATTAATAAAAATTTTATTAATAAAGAAAGTGAAGGCCCCCTGTTTCCTAGTAAAGTTTTTAAAAAATCCCCCGCAATTATAAAAGGGTAATCGAACACCAAAAATTTCCTGGGCGAATAAAATTTCTAATATTTCCCAAACATACTAAAAAATTTTTAATACAGCGGGGGGTTCCTTTTGGGTACTAAATGTGCAAATATATGAATAGTATTATTAATTCATCCATAAATTATAAATCTTAATCATAAAGGAAAAGCTAATGTTAATGTTATGGGTTTTATGACTATGCTAAAAAAAAATGAAGGGGGAAAAATCCTAAGAAAAAAAATCTAGTTCAATTTTTTTTGTTCAAAATATTCTAAGTCGGAAGGAATGACTCAAAACATTGGTGGAATTACTAATAGCCCGATTAAAGTTCTAGTTCAATTTAATGAAAGCCCTAAATTTGTAGAGGGATCAAATGATGAGAAAAGATTCATTATCATTTTCAATTGAATTTTATAGTAGTTTTTTGTGTTGATGAAATCTTAATCGGGTATAAAAATATATAGTAATTAATAATATTAAATAAAAAAAAAATAATAGTAAAACATAAGAATAAGGTTAATCAATTTAATGGTATTATTTAAGGAATAAAAAATAATTATTATAATAATAATTTTTAACTTGACAAGTTAAATGTATTTTTTTAACTAAATTTTTTCATTAGAAGTCTAAAAAGTACTATAGTAATTTAAAATTCCTTTTGCTTGTTATGGCCACCCCTAAGGGGAAATTTCTGTTTTTTTTGGGAAATTCATTTAATAAAATATTTTTGGGGAAATTCTTTCAATAACAATAGGTAAAAAACCATGGTTTGCACCGCAAATTTCTGAACATTGACCATAAAATAATCCTGAACGATTAGTAGAAAATCTAATTTGATTTAACCGCCGGGTTGCATCAATTTTACACCAAAAAAGGGATAGTTCAAATTGAATTACATCAGCAGCAGTTACTAATATTCGGTTTGTGATTCGAAGGGATAACAATTCGGTTATCAATCTAATAAACGAAAATTAAATTTATTTAATTCTGCGGTTGGTAGTATGTAAGAGTCGAATTCAATATTCTTGAAGTCAGAATATTCATAGGATCAGTATCATTGGTGCCCAATGGTTTTAATGGAAATTATCGGGTTATTAACTTCATCTAAAATATAAATTAATCGTAAAGAAGGAATGAAAAAAAAATTAATGTTAATGTTGGTAAAATTGTTCAAATAATCTCAATTAATTGACCTTCTAATAAATATCGATGAGTAAAATTTATTAAAAAATAAAGTTTATTAATTGACCTACTAATACTGTAATAATAACTAAAATTATTAAAGCATGGTCATGGAAATAAGCTAATTGTTCTTAAAGGGAAGCCCTATCTTGGGTATTAATTTTTTTCTGTAGCAATTTAAAAAAAAATATAAGCTTTATATTTGGGGTTTTAAACCCAAAGCACTAATCTATATTAGAATTTGGTTAGATAAAAGGAAGTTCGGAATATCTGTGTTCAGCCGGAGGGGCCTTTGTAATCATTCAATAGAAGATGTTATTCTTAATGATCCTAAAAGTTTTTCGTTTTATGTTAAAGCCCTCATAAAATAAACAATAAAAAAATTTCTAATTAAAAATTAAAGATCCAATTGATGAAATAATATTTCATAGAGAAAAGCATCAGGGAAAACTGAATAAGAGTGATCCCCTTAAACCTAGGAAATGTTGAGGGGAAAAAAAGTTATGTTTACTCCTGTAAATATAATAAAAGGAATTTTTAGATACTTATTTTAAGGGTTAACCTGTAAATAAAAAATCATTGAAAATTCCGGGATAATGGGAAATCGCTCCATAGAAGGACAAAGAAAATGTGCCACAACTTATGTATCATGAAGAACAATGTCAATAAAGGGAAATTGAAGAACAACTCCCGTCAATCCACCAACTGTAAATAAAAAAAACGAACCCTAATGCTTCAAGTGTTACAGGGCTATAAGATACTTGTGTTCCATGAAGAGTAGCTAATCATCTAAATCTTTAATTCCTGTGGGACAGAATAATTATTGTAGCTGAAGTAAAATGGGCCCCAGTATCTACATCTATTCCAATAGTAAATTAGTGAGCTCAAACAATAAACCCTAATAACCCAATTGCTATTATAGCATAAATTATTCCCAAAGTTCCAAATGTTTCTTTTTTTTTTTTTCTTTCTTGGCTAATAATGTGGAAATTATTCCAAATCCTGGTAAAATTAAAATGTAAACTTGGGGTGTCGGAAAATCAAAATAAGTGTTGGTATAGTTGGGTCTCCTCCACCCCGGATCAAAAAAATGATGTATTTAAATTTCGATCTGTTAAAAAGCATAGTAATTGACCGGCAAAACTGGGGATAAAAGAAGTAGAAAGGGATTAATACGGCTCAAGCAAATAAAGGTATTCGATCTATCGTTATTCCATGGGCCTTTTATTAATAATTGTATTGAAATTAATTGCACCTAAAATAGAAGAAACCCGCTAAATGAAGCCTAAAAAATAGCTAAATCTACAGATGAACCTCTATGGGCAATATTAGCAGAAAGGGGAGGGTAAACAGTTCAACCTGTTCCAGCCCCTCTTTCTACAATTCTTCTTATAATTAAGAAAAAATAACGATGGGGGGAGTAACCAAAATCTCATGTTATTTATTCGGGGAAATGCTATATCTGGGGCACCCAGTATTAAGGGGACTAGTCAATTTCCAAATCCGCCAATTATAATCGGCATAACTATAAAAAAAATTATGATGAAAGCATGGGCTGTTACAATCACATTATAAATTTGATCGTTACCAATTAATGTTCCAGGATTCCCCTAACTCAGCTCGAATTAAAATTCTTAGGGAAGTTCCTACTATTCCTGCTCAAATTCCAAAATAAAATAAAGCGTACCAATATCTTTATGGTTGGTCGAGAATAATCACTTATTCGATGAGATGGCTGAGTTTAGGCAATAAATTGTAAATTTATCAACGAAATTAAATTTCTCTCATCATAGCTTTGTAGTCAAAAAAATGATTTTTAAATTGCAAATTTAAAGGTAAAGTTCACTTTTTAAGGCTTAGACCCAAATCTATTATTAGCTTGAGGCTAAAAGTTTGTACTTAACTTAAATCCTTAAAATGAATTAAAGATCCTAGTACAAATGAAAAGTCCTATGAGTGAAAAAAAGTTCAATAGAATAATTTTAAAATTTATTATATTTGGAATTTTTAAGATGGTTTCATTGGTGGAAAATATTAAAGGTAGAAAGTTAAAACAATATAAAAAAATAATGGCAATAAGGTAAAAGACAATCAAAATTAACCTTAATAAGAAAAATTATTTTCTACCAGATTATTAATTACCAATCATTTTGGCAAGAAACCCAAAAATGGAGGTAATCCTCCTAATGATAAAAAAATTCGGGAATAAAAAAAGCTTAAAAACTTTATTTGTGTTTAGTGAATTTATTAGTTTTTTTAAAATGGAAAATATTTAGGTATTTAAATATAGAACAATATTGACGAGTAATTATAGAATAGACTAGAAAATACACTGTTCAAATAGTTTTAAAACACAATATTCTAGCAATTATTCATGCCATATGGTTGATTGATGAATAAGCTAAAATTTTTCGTAATCTAATTTGATTTATCCTAAAATTCCTCTAATAATTGAAGAAGAGACAATAATGAATATAAAAAAGTATGTTATTTGTAAATTATAGGTAAGTAAAACTATTGGACCAATTTTTTTTCCAAGTTAATATAAATTAACCTGTTATTTTCAGTTAAGGCCTTCCAAAACTTCGAGAACCAGTTAGGGAAAGGGGGGGCTCCCTACTTTTACTAGTAAGGCAGAATTTAACATAATTGATAAGAAAATATTGAATTTTTGGGGTATAAATTCATTTAAATTTCTTATCATAATAACAGAGAATAATAAAACTGTTGAGGCTAGACTTTGGGTAATAAAATATTTCATTGAGGCTTCTGAGGGGTATAATCTTCTGGGGGACTTCAATAATGGGATAATTGAAAGAAGATTAATTCTAAGCCAATTCATATTCTAAATCAAGAGTAAGCAGAGATGGTGATTAAAGGTTCCTATAATTATGGAACTACAAAAACAAAATTTATATAAATTTAAAATTAAAAAAGAAAAGGATTAAAACCTTCATAAATGGGGTATGAACCCAGTAGCTTTTTTAGCTTATCTTTTTATGTTTTAGTATATGAGGTACAAAAATTTTTGATATTTAAAGAAATGGTTTAATTCCATTAAACATAAGGTTTGCAAGGGTGTGGCGGGGGCTATTCACACTTTTTCAATCCTATCAAGATTGCCCTTTAATCAGGCACCTTACACTAAATTTTATATGTATCGTTAAAGTGTACAAACATACTTCGTATGTTTCCATTAAAAAGCTTAATATTTGATTAAAATTTATAACTTAATTTTGTTTGTAAAAATTTAACATTTTTTTGGGACCCTTTTTTTGCTCAAATTCTTAGCAAGATTTTTGTTAATTAAAGCAAAAATCCATAAGTGTATGATCTTTTTTTGGGAAAGTTATGTGAAATTCTTATTATTAATATAAAATTAATTTATAATAAATAATTTTTAAATATTAATTTCAATAAAGAATATCAAATTTAAATTTAACTATATTATATATATATTATTAAAAAAAAGTGGAATTTAACCATTAATACTAACATATGAATATCCTTACTGTCCAATAGGATAGCACAAGACTTAATAGGAAACCCTTAAAAGAAAAGAGAGTATATTATTATTTATCTTCATAATATGCAAGTCTATTATATATATATATAAAATTTTACGATTTATATCTTCTACTTATTATAAATTTTTGTAGTTTATTAGATATTATTAGATTTAAACAAAATATAATCTTTAATTATCTATTATTTATAATATCTTATTATAATATAAATATAATTATTTATAAATTCATAATTATATATATATATTAATAAATATAATTTTTATATAATAGAGCAATAATTAAAAAAAAAAAAAAAACTTCTATTTTAATAATTAATCTAGTTTTTATATAATAAATTAACAATAATATATAGACTAAATTATTTAATATTAAAGATTTAGCATTAAGATGCTTAATAGATATTTTATATTAATCTAAAATAAATTATTTTTATTTAATAACCGAATTTTTATCTTTAAAATATATTTAATATGAATATTAGATTAAGTTTTTATTGTAGTTTCGGGGTTAAACCGGCTTCTTTTTTTCCATTTTTCTTCTTTGATGACAAATCTTTTATTTAGTTTAAGAAAATTTTATATTAAATAGGGTTTTATTTTTATTTAAAATTTGGGGAAATTTTAATGAGAAATATTATTTACTTAATTTATTGAGGTAGATTAGGTTATAAAACTATAGGTATTTTAGTTTAAGAGAATTCTATATTAAATAGGGTTTTATTTTTATTTAAAATTTGGGGAAATTTTAATGAGAAATATTATTTACTTAATTTATTGAGGTAGATTAGGTTATAAAACTATAGGTATTTTTAGTTTAAGAGAATTCTATATTAAATAGGGTTTTATTTTTTATTTTAAATTTGGGGAAATTTTAATGAGAAATATTATTTACTTAATTTATTGGGGTAGATTAGGTTATAAAACTATAGGTATTTTTAGTTTAAGAAAATTCTATATTAAATAGGGTTTTATTTTTTATTTAAAATTTGGGAAATTTTAATAGAAATATATTTACTTAATTTATTGGGGTAGATAAGGTTATAAAACTATAAGTAATTGTAGTTTAAGAAAATTCTATATTAAATAGGGTTTTATTTTTTATTTTAAAATTTGGGGAAATTTTAATGAGAAATATTATTTACTTAATTTATTGGGGTAGATTAGGTTATAAAACTATAGGTATTTTTAGTTTAAGAAGAATTCTATATTAAATAGGGTTTTATTTTTTATTTTAAATTTGGGGAAATTTTAATGAGAAATATTATTTACTTAATTTATTGGGGTAGATTAGGTTATAAAACTATAGGTATTTTTAGTTTAAGAAAATTCTATATTAAATAGGGTTTTATTTTTATTTAAAATTTGGGGAAATTTTAATGAGAAATATTATTTACTTAATTTATTGAGGTAGATTAGGCTATAAAACTATAGGTATTTTTAGTTTAAGAGAATTCTATATTAAATAGGGTTTTATTTTTTATTTAAAATTTGGGGAAATTTTAATGAGAAATATTATTTACTTAATTTATTGGGGTAGATAAGGTTATAAAACTATAAGTAATTGTAGTTTAAGAAAATTCTATATTAAATAGGGTTTTATTTTTATTTAAAATTTGGGGAAATTTTAATGAGAAATATTATTTACTTAATTTATTGGGATAGATTAGGTTATAAAACTATAAGTAATTGTAGTTTAAGAAAATTCTATATTAAATAGGGTTTTATTTTTATTTAAAATTTGGGAAATTTTAATAGAAATATATTTACTTAATTTATTGGGACAGATTAGGTTATAAAACTATAGGTAATTGTATTTTAAGAAAATTCTATATTAAATAGGGTTTTATTTTTTATTTAAAATTTGGGGAAATTTTAATGAAAATATTATTTACTTAATTTATTGGGGTAGATAAGGCTATAAAACTATAAGTAATTGTATTTTAAGAAAATTCTATATTAAATAGGGTTTTATTTTTTATTTAAAATTTGGGGAAATTTTAATGAGAAATATTATTTACTTAATTTATTGGGGTGGATAAGGCTATAAATACTATAAGTAATTGTATTTTAAGAAAATTCTATATTAAATAGGGTTTTATTTTTATTTTAAAATTTAGGGAAATTTTAATGAAAATATTATTTACTTAATTTATTGGGACAGATTAGGTTATAAAACATAGGTTATTGTAGTTTAAGAAAATTCTATATTAAATAGGGTTTTATTTTTATTTAAAATTTTAAATTTGAAGAAATATTATTTACTTAATTTATTGGGACAGATTAGGTTATAAAACTATAGGTTATTGTAGTTTAAGAAAATTCTATATTAAATAGGGTTTTATTTTTATTTAAAATTTGGGGAAATTTTAATGAGAAATAATATTTACTTAATTTATTGGGGTAGATTAGGTTATAAAATTATAAGTAATTGTAGTTTAAGAAAATTCTATATTAAATAGGGTTTTATGTTTTATTTAAAATTTGGGGAAATTTTAATGAGAAATATTATTTACTTAATTTATTGAGGTAGATTAGGTTATAAAAAATTATTAAATTAAGAACGTTAAATTAAAATTTTAAATTTTATTGGATGGATTTAAGTTATTTTATTAAGTGAATAATTTTATTAAAAGTTAAATTATATAGATTTAAATTTTGATTTATTTTATTTAGTAAGATACATTAATTGAATTTTTAATGGGGTAGATATAATAATGGGAGTTATATCGTAATTAAGATTTAATTATTATAGATAAAATTTATAATACTTTAATAAGTTAAGCTGTTTTGTCATTAATTTTTAATGAGAATTAAATTTTAATTGATAGAATTAACAATTTTAATATGGGATTAAAATGTGGAGGGTTTATTTTATAAACCACTTGTGTGATGTGAAAAAACGATCACTGGGTCAAAAAAGATTCAACTTTAGAATTCAATAGTTTTTATGTCTTATTTTAAATAGTTAAGGCTATATGGTATGGGCGAGGTTATCTAAAATTAACAAAAAAACTATTATGTTTCTGTTTGGCCGAAAAATTTAGGGAGGATTAAAAATATGTTTAGTTTAAAGTTAATAACTACAAAAGTTTTATTTATCCTTAATAATTGGATTTTATTTAAATTTGAATGTAAGTTTTTGCGATTCTAAATTATTAAAAAATTTATTTTTTGCAATAAATGGTATTAAATATTATATAAATATTGATTTAGTTATAATAAAAAACATTAACAAAATTTGTGCCAGCAGTTGCGGTTATACAAATAATGTAATTCAATTTGATTAGCATTAATTAATTTATAATAGAATAATTGTAATAAAAATTTTATTAGGTGAAATTTGAAATTTTTATTTAGGTTATTAATATTTAATGAAGTTAAAAAATTTATTTTATAAACTAGGATTAGATACCCCATTATTTTAAATGTAATTTTAAAAGCTAAATTAGTATTAGTTATGTTCTTGAAAATTAAAGATTTTGGCGGTATTTTAGTCTATTCAGAGGAACCTGTTCTGTAATCGATAATCCACGATTTAATTTACTTTTTTTATTAATTTACATATCGTCGTAATTTGAATATTTTATAAAATTTTAATATTCAAAATTTTTTATAAAAAATAAATCAGATCAAGGTGTAGTTTATGGGAAAGAAGAAATGGGTTACAATAAATATAATTTAAGATTATTATTTTTAAAATAATAGAATTTGGATTTGAGAGTAATTTTAATTAATTTATTAATTTGATTTTAGCTCTGAAATATGCACATATCCCCGTCGCTTTCATTTATAATATGAGATAAGTCGTAACAAAGTAGATTTACTGGAAAGTGAATCTAGAAAGTTAAAAATAGAACTTGATATAAGTATTTTATTTACATTAAAATATAATTGTGAAATTCAATTTAATTTGAAGTTAAATAATTATTTTATATAATAATTTATTTTTAAATAGAATAAAAAATTATTGTTTTATTAAAAAAGAAAAAATTTATTTTATTTATTACCAATAAATCCCTATATTTATAGGTTTTTATTAGTAATATTAAATATTTTTAGGGATGAGCTTAAAAATTTATTATTATTAATTTATAATAAATATAAAATTGTAGGATTAGAATTTTTTATCAATAATAAAATGTTAAAATTGATTTATATAATAATATTATTTTTTATAAATTATAAATTTTTTATTAAAATATTAATTTCATTAATAAAAATTAAGTAATAATGATAAAATTAGTATAATTTTATGTTATATATTTTTATTTTAGGTTAAGTAAAGGAATTCGGCAAATTATTTTCTACCTGTTTATTAAAAACATGTCCTTTTGATTATAATATAAGGTCTGGCCTGCCCACTGAGTATTTGAATGGCCGTGGTATTTTGACCGTGCTAAGGTAGCATAATCATTAGTTTTTTAATTAAAAACTGGAATGAAGGGTTATATAAGAAAATAACTGTCTCTATTTAAATTTATTAGAATTTTATTTTTAAGTTAAAAAGCTTAATTATTATTAAAAGACGAGAAGACCCTATAGAGTTTAATTATAAATTATATTTTTTATTTTAGTATTTATTTATTAATTTTTTTTATAATTTAATTGGGGTGATTAAAAAATTTATTAAACTTTTTTTTATTTTAACATTAATTTATGAATTATTGATCAATTATTTTGATTATAAGATAAAATTACCTTAGGGATAACAGCGTAATTTTTTTAGAAAGTTCAAATTGAAAAAAAAAATTGGACCTCGATGTTGGATTAAAATTAATTTTTTGGTGTAGAAGCTAAAAATTAGGTCTGTTCGACCTTTAAAATTTTACATGATCTGAGTTTAAACCGGTGTGAGCCAGGTTGGTTTCTATCTTTAATTAGTTAAAATATTTTAGTACGAAAGGACCAAATATTAAATTTATTGTTTATTTATTGAATAATAATATTATTTTGGCAGATTAGTGCAATAGATTTAGAATCTTTATATGTAATTTATTTTTTACAAATAATACTTGATATTAAAGATTTAATTTTAATATTTGTAGTAAGTTTAATTTTTATTTATTTGTGTTTTAGTTGGTATTGCCTTTTTTAACTTTACTTGAACGTAGGTTTTAGGGTACATCAGATTCGTAAAGGGCCTAATAAGTGGGATTTTTTAGGTTTAATTCAGCCTTTTTCTGATGCTATTAAATTATTTACTAAAGAACAAACTTATCCTTTAATATCTAATTTTAATTTGTATTATTTTTCTCCTGTGGTTAATTTATTTTTAGCGTTATTTTTATGAGTGTGTGTTCCTTTTATTACTGTAAATTTAAGATTTAATTTATCTTTATTATTTTTTTTATGTATTTCTAGATTAAGGGTTTATACTATTATATTAGCCGGTTGGTCTTCTAATTCTAATTATTCTTTATTAGGGAGATTACGTTCTGTTGCTCAAACTATTTCTTATGAGGTTAGTTTAGCTTTAATTTTATTGTCTTTTTTATTTATAATTTTAAGTTTAAGAATAATTGATTTTATTAAGTTTCAAGAATATATTTGATTTTTATTTATTATATTTCCTTTGTGTTTAATATGGTTAGTATCAAGGTTAGCAGAGACTAATCGTACTCCTTTTGACTTTGCTGAAGGGGAGTCAGAATTAGTTTCTGGATTTAATGTAGAATATAGTAGTGGGGGATTTGCAATAATTTTTTTGGCTGAATACGGAAATATCCTATTTATGAGATTATTATGTTGTTTTTTATTTTTAGGAAGAAATTTATTATCTTATATTTTTTTTTTTTAAATTTTATATTTTATATTTTCAAAATATATACTTATTCAAGTTCATTAACTAATTAAAAATAATAGAATCTCAAATTTTTGCTGCTATAGCATTAATAATGTAGTATAAGAAATATGTAACAGTTAAAATTTGTCCTGTTAAAATATAAGGGTCTTCTACTGGACGTGCGCCAATTCAAGTTAAAAGTAATACTATAGTAAAAAATGTTCAAAATAAAAATTTATTAATTGGATAAAATTGCATTCTTAAGTATTTTTTTCTATTAATAAAAGGTACTAAAAACTCCCCCAAGTTTATTTGGAATAGACCGTAAAATTGCATAAGCAAATAAAAAATATCATTCTGGTTGAATATGAATTGGGGTAACTAATGGATTAGCTGGGATAAAATTATCTGGGTCTCCTAATAAATAAGGATTAGAAGTTTAAGAAAACTAAGATAAATGTTATGATAAATATTAAAAATTTAAAAAAAATCTTGATCCTGTTTGATGTAAATATAATAAATGGATTATTACTATTGCTGCAACAATAAAAGGTAGGATAAAATGGAAAGTGAAAAATCGTGTTAAGGTTGCGTTATCTACTGCAAATCCCCCTCAAATTCATTGAACAATTATAAATCAATACTTTTTAAATGCAAATTAAATGTTATAATTAACTATAATCCTAGTATGCTCAATTTAAAGCCCCTTGATTTCATTCATGGTAAAGTCCGATTAAAAGAATTAATAAAAAAAAACTAAAGATAATTCTATAATTCATTATGTTATTTAATATGATAGAAGAAACTATAGGAAGAAGCAATGTAATTTCTACATCAAAAATTAAAAAAATTACTGCAATTAAAAAGAATTGTAATGAAAAGGTAATCGGGCTGAAGATTTGGGGTCAAAGCCACATTCAAAGGGTCTTCTTTTTTCTCGGTCTATAAATGTTTTTTTAGAAATTAGATTTACTAAGAGAATTAGGATAAATGTAATTAAAATAATAATTATTATTAGTATTGATAAAATTTTAATTATTTACACTAGATTGCTAGATTTTTTGATTGGAAGTCAAATATAATTTTTATATTATGTAAATATCTACCTCATCAGTAAATAGAAATATATAAGAACAGTCATACAACATCTACAAAATGTCAATATCAAGCAGCTGCCTCAAATCCGAAATGATGTGTTGATGAAAAATGATTAAAATAATGGCGAATTAAACAAATTAATAAAAATGTTGTACCAATAATTACATGTAATCCATGGAATCCTGTTGCTATAAAGAATGATGATCCATAAATAGAATCAGAGATTGTAAATGGGGCTTCAATATATTCATAAGCTTGTAGGATAGTAAAATAAAATCCTAAAATAACGGTTAAAACTAATCTTTGAAGGGCTTGATTATAGTTATCTTCTATTAATCTATGATGAGCTCATGTAACAGTTAATCCGGAAGTTAAGAGAATTAAAGTATTTAAAAGGGGAATTTCTAGTGGATTAAAGGTTTGAATTCCTTTAGGGGGCCATATTATCCTACTTCAATTCTTGGAGCTAGTGAATTATGAAAAAACCCTCAAAAGAACGAGATAAAAAAAAATACTTCTGAAGTAATAAATAAAATTATTCCTCATCGTAATCCTAAAGTTACTTTTATAGTATGTAATCCTTGATATGTTCTTTCGCGAACAATATCTCGTCATCATTGGTATATAATCAATATAATTGTTAGTAGCCCTAATAGTAATAAATTATGATTATAAAGGTGAAATCATTTAATTAATCCTATTATTGTAATTATTGCTCTAAATGACCTAGAATTGGTCATGGTCTTACATCTACTAGATGAAAGGGGTGGTTTTATGTCTTGACATTAATTTACTTCTCTAGAATATAAAGTACTTAAAATCGCAAATACATATGATTGAATAATAGAAACTGCTGATTCTAAAATTAAAAGTAAAATTTGAGTAATTAATAAAATATTAATTATTAATAAAGAAAGTGAAGGTCCCGTGTTTCCTAGTAAAGTTATTAAAAGATGTCCTGCAATTATATTAGCTGATAATCGAACAGCTAAAGTTCCTGGGCGAATAACATTTCTAATAGTTTCAATACATACTATAAAAGGTATTAATACAGCAGGGGTTCCTTGGGGTACTAAATGTGCAAATATATGAATAGTATTATTAATTCATCCATAAATTATAAATCTTAATCATAAAGGTAAAGCTAATGTTAATGTTATAGTTATATGACTAGTGCTAGTAAAAATGTAAGGGAATAATCCTAAGAAATTATTAAATAAAATTAAAGAAAATAAAGATACGAAAATTAAAGACCTTCCTTGGAATTTATTAACAATTAAAATTTTGAATTCTTTGTGTAAAATAAAAATAATTTTTGTTCAAAATATTCTAAGTCGTGAAGGAATGACTCAAAACATTGGTGGAATTACTAATAGCCCGATTAAAGTTCTAGTTCAATTTAATGAAAGCCCTAAATTTGTAGAGGGATCAAATGATGAGAAAAGATTCATTATCATTTTCAATTGAATTTTATAGTAGTTTTTTGTGTTGATGAAATCTTAATCGGGTATAAAAATATATAGTAATTAAATATTAAATAAAAAAAATAATAGTAAAACATAAGAATAAGGTTAATCAATTTAATGGTATTATTTGAGGAATCAAAAATTATTATTATTATAATAATTTTAACTTGACAAGTTAATGTTATTTTTAACTAAATTTTTCATTAGAAGTACTAAAGTACTATAGTATGATTTAAAATTCCATTGCTTGTTATCGGCCATCTAATGAAATTTCTGTTATCTTTGAAATTCATTTAATAAAATATTTTGGGGAAATTCTTTCAATAACAATAGGTATAAACCTATGGTTTGCACCGCAAATTTCTGAACATTGACCATAAAATAATCCTGAACGATTAGTAGAAAATCTAATTTGATTTAACCGACCCGGGGTTGCATCAATTTTTACACCTAAAGAAGGGATAGTTCAAGAGTGAATTACATCAGCAGCAGTTACTAATATTCGGATTTGTGATTCGAAGGGGATAACAATTCGGTTATCTACATCTAATAAACGAAAATTAAATTTATTTAATTCTGCGGTTGGTAGTATGTAAGAGTCGAATTCAATATTCTTGAAGTCAGAATATTCATAGGATCAATATCATTGGTGTCCAATAGTTTTAATGGTAATTATCGGGTTATTAACTTCATCTAAAATATAAATTAATCGTAAAGAAGGAATAGCAATAAAATTAATGTTAATGTTGGTAAAATTGTTCAAATAATCTCAATTAATTGACCTTCTAATAAATATCGATGAGTAAATTTATTAAAAAATAAAGTTACTATTAATTGACCTACTAATACTGTAATAATAACTAAAATTATTAAAGCATGGTCATGGAAATAAGCTAATTGTTCTATTAAAGGGAAGCCCTATCTTGGAGTATTAATGTTTTCATGTAGCAATTTCTAAAAAAGTATAAGCTTTATATTTGGGGTTTAAATCCAATGCACTAATCTGCCATATTAGAATTTAGCAGATAGAAGAGGAAGTTCGGAATATCTGTGTTCAGCCGGAGGAAGCCTTTGTAATCATTCAATAGAAGATGTTATTCTTAATGATCCTAAAGTTTTTCGTTGTACTGTTAAAGCTTCTCATAAAATAAACAATAAAAAAGTTACTCTAATTAAGGAAATTAAAGATCCAATTGATGAAATAATATTTCATAGAGTAAAAGCATCAGGGTAATCTGAATAACGACGTGGTATTCCCCTTAAACCTAGGAAATGTTGAGGGAAAAATGTTATGTTTACTCCTGTAAATATAATAAAAAATTGAATTTTAGATACTTATTATTAAGGGTTAATCCTGTAAATAAAGGAAATCATTGAACAATTCCGGCCATAATAGCAAATACTGCTCCTATAGAAAGGACATAATGAAAATGTGCCACAACGTAATATGTATCATGAAGAACAATGTCAATAGAAGAATTAGCAAGAACAACTCCTGTCAATCCACCAACTGTAAATAAAAATACGAACCCTAATGCTCAAAGTGTCACAGGGCTATAAGATACTTGTGTTCCATGAAGAGTAGCTAATCATCTAAATACTTTAATTCCTGTGGGGACAGCAATAATTATTGTAGCTGAAGTAAAATAAGCCCGAGTATCTACATCTATTCCAATAGTAAATATATGATGAGCTCAAACAATAAACCCTAATAACCCAATTGCTATTATAGCATAAATTATTCCCAAAGTTCCAAATGTTTCTTTTTTCTTCTTTCTTGGCTAATAATGTGGAAATTATTCCAAATCCTGGTAAAATTAAAATGTAAACTTCAGGATGTCCGAAAAATCAAAATAAGTGTTGGTAAAGAATTGGGTCTCCTCCACCGGCCGGATCAAAAATGATGTATTTAAATTTCGATCTGTTAAAAGCATAGTAATTGCACCGGCTAAAACTGGTAAGGATAAAAGAAGTAGAATAGTTGTGATTAATACAGCTCAAGCAAATAAAGGTATTCGATCTATCGTTATTCCTATGGGCCGTATATTAATAATTGTAGTAATGAAATTAATTGCACCTAAAATAGAAGAAATCCCTGCTAAATGAAGCCTAAAAATAGCTAAATCTACAGATGAACCTCTATGGGCAATATTAGCAGAAAGAGGAGGGTAAACAGTTCAACCTGTTCCAGCCCCTCTTTCTACAATTCTTCTTATAATTAAGAAAAATAACGATGGGGGGAGTAATCAAAATCTCATGTTATTTATTCGGGGAAATGCTATATCTGGGGCACCCAGTATTAAGGGACTAGTCAATTTCCAAATCCGCCAATTATAATCGGCATAACTATAAAAAAATTATGATGAAAGCATGGGCTGTTACAATCACATTATAAATTTGATCGTTACCAATTAATGTTCCAGGATTCCCTAACTCAGCTCGAATTAAAATTCTTAGGGAAGTTCCTACTATTCCTGCTCAAATTCCAAAAATAAAATAAAGCGTACCAATATCTTTATGGTTGGTCGAGAATAATCACTTATTCGATGAGATGGCTGAGTTTAGGCAATAAATTGTAAATTTATCAACGAAATTAAATTTCTCTCATCATAAGCTTTGTAGTCAAAAATGATTTTAAATTGCAAATTTAAAGGTAAAGTTCACTTTTAAGGCTTAGACCCAAATCTATTATTAGCTTTGAAGGCTAAAAGTTTGTACTTAACTTAAATCCTTAAAATGAATTAAAGATCCTAGTACAAATGAAAAGTCCTATGAGTGAAAAAAAGTTCAATAGAATAATTTTAAAATTTATTATATTTGGAATTTTTAAGATGGTTTCATTGGTGGAAAATATTAGGTAGAGAAAGTTAAACGAGTATAAAAAATAATGGCAATAAGGTAAAGACAATCAAAATTAACCTTAATAAGAAAAATTATTTTCTACCAGATTATTAATTACCAATCATTTTGGCAAGAAACCCAAAAATGGAGGTAATCCTCCTAATGATAAAAAATTCAGAATAAAAAAAAGCTTAAAAACTTTATTTGTGTTTAGTGAATTTATTAGTTGTTTAAAATGGAAAATAATTAGGTATTTAAATATGATAACAATATTGACGGTAATTATAGAATAGACTAGAAAATACACTGTTCAAATAGTTTTAAAACACAATATTCTAGCAATTATTCATGCCATATGGTTGATTGATGAATAAGCTAAAATTTTTCGTAATCTAATTTGATTTATCCCTAAAATTCCTCTAATAATTGAAGAAGAGATAATAATGAATATAAAAAAGTATGTTATTTGTAAATTATAGGTAAGTAAAACTATTGGACCAATTTTTTGCCAAGTTAATATAATTAACCTGTTATTTCAGTTAAGGCCTTCCAAAACTTCGGGAACCAGTTATGGAAGGGGCTGCACCTACTTTTATTAGTAAGGCAGAATTTAACATAATTGATAAGAAAAATATTGAATTTTGGGGTATAAATTCATTTAAATTTCTTATCATAATAACAGAGAATAATAAAACTGTTGAGGCTAGACTTTGGGTAATAAAATATTTCATTGAGGCTTCTGAGGGGTATAATCTTCTGGGGGACTTCAATAATGGGATAATTGAAAGAAGATTAATCTCTAAGCCAATTCATATTCTAAATCAAGAGTAAGCAGAGATGGTGATTAAGGTTCCTATAATTATGGAACTACAAAACAAAATTTTATATAAATTTAAAATTAAAAAGAAAAGGATTAAAACCTTCATAAATGGGGTATGAACCCAGTAGCTTTTTAGCTTATCTTTTATGTTTTAGTATATGAGGTACAAAAATTTTGATATTTAAAGAAATGGTTTAATTCCATTAAACATAAGGTTTGCAAGGGTGTGGCGGGGGCTATTCACACTTTTTCAATCCTATCAAGATTGCCCTTTAATCAGGCACCTTACACTAAATTTTATATGTATCGTTAAAGTGTACAAACATACTTCGTATGTTTCCATTAAAAAGCTTAATATTTGATTAAAATTTATAACTTAATTTTGTTTGTAAAAATTTAACATTTTTTGGGACCCTTTTAGCTCGAATTCTTAGCAAGATTTTGTTAATTAAAGCAAAAGTCCATAAGTGTATGATCTTTTTTTGGGAAAGTTATGTGAAATTCTTATTATTAATATAAAAATTAACTGAATATAACTATTACGTTAATGTCTATTAATCATATAAATAAATTAGATATTAATCTTTACTAAATATTAATCTTCAATAAAGAATATCAAATTTAAATTTAACTATATTATATATATATTATTAAAAAAAGTGGAATTTAACCATTAATACTAACATATGAATATCCTTACTGTCCAATAGGATAGTACAAGACTTAATAGGAAACCCTTAAAAGAAAAAAGGGTATATTATTATTTATCTTCATAATATGCAAGTCTATTATATATATATATAACATTTTACGATTTATATCTTTACTTATTATAAATTTTTGTAGTTTATTAGATATTATTAGATTTAAACAAAATATAATCTTTAATTATCTATTATTTATAATATCTTATTATAATATAAATATAATTATTTATAAATTCATAATTATATATATATATTAATAAATATAATTTTTATATAATAGAGCAATAATTAACGAAAAAAAAAAAAAACTTCTATTTTAATAATTAATCTAGTTTTTATATAATAAATTAACAATAATTTATAGACTAAATTATTTAATATTAAAGATTTAGCATTAAAATGCTTAATAGATATTTTATATTAATCTAAAATAAATTATTTTTATTTAATAACCGAATTTTATCTTTAAAATATATTTAATATGAATATTAGATTAAGTTTTTATTGTAGTTTCGGGGTTAAACTAGCTTCTTTTCTCCATTTTTCTTCTTTGATGACAAATCCTTATTATAATAAATATGTTTGTAACATTGTTTAAAGTATTAAATATTTTTAGGGGCAAAAAAGGGAAATTTTTCAAATTTTTAATTTAAATCGAAAAATTTTTTTTATATTTAGTGAAATTTTATTTTTATTTAAAATTTTTCAAATTTTAATGGGAAATAGCATTATTTAATTTATTTTGAATTAATTTATAAAAATCATAAGTATTTGTAGTTTAAGAAAATTCTATATTAAATAGGGTTTTATTTTTATTTAAAATTTGGGGAAATTTTAATGAGAAATATTATTTACTTAATTTATTGGGGTAGATTAGGTTATAAAACTATAGGTATTTTTAGTTTAATAGAATTCTATATTAAATAGGGTTTTATTTTTTATTTTAAATTTGGGGAAATTTTAATAGAAAATATTTACTTAATTTATTGGGGTAGATTAGGTTATAAAACTATAGGTATTTTTAGTTTAATAGAATTCTATATTAAATAGGGTTTTATTTTTTATTTAAATTTGGGGAAATTTTAATAAGAAATACTATTTACTTAATTTATTGGGGTAGATTAGGTTAAAAAACTATAGGTATTTTTAGTTTAATAGAATTCTATATTAAATAGGGTTTTATTTTTTATTTTAAATTTGGGGAAATTTTAATGAGAAATATCATTTATTTAATTTATTGGGGTAGACTAGGTTATAAAACTATAGGTATTTTTAGTTTAATAAAATTCTATATTAAATAGGTTTTATTTTTATTTTAAATTTGGGGAAATTTTAATGAGAAATATCATTTATTTAATTTATTAGGGTAGACTAGGTAAAACTATAGGTATTTTTAGTTTAATAGAATTCTATATTAAATAGGATTTTATTTTTTATTTTAAATTTGGGGAAATTTTAATGAGAAATATCATTTATTTAATTTATTGGGGTAGACTAGGTTATAAAACTATAGGTATTTTTAGTTTAATAGAATTCTATATTAAATAGGGTTTTATTTTTATTTAAATTTGGGAAATTTTAATGAGAAATATCATTTACTTAATTTATTGGGGTAGATTAGGTATAAAACCATAGGTATTTTAGTTTAAGAAAATTTTATATTAAATAGGGTTTTATTTTTATTTAAAATTTGGGGAAATTTTAATGAGAAATATTATTTACTTAATTTATTGAGGTAGATTAGGCTATAAAACTATAGGTATTTTAGTTTAAGAAATTCTATATTAAATAGGGTTTTATTTTTATTTTAAATTTGGGGAAATTTTAATGAGAAATATTATTTACTTAATTTATTGGGGTAGATTAGGTTATAAAACATAGGTATTTTAGTTTAAGAAAATTCTATATTAAATGGGTTTTATTTTTATTTAAAATTTGGGGAAATTTTAATGAGAAATATCATTTACTTAATTTATTGATGTAGATTAGATTATAAAACTATAGGTATTTTTAGTTTAAGAGAATTCTATATTAAATAGGGTTTTATTTTTTATTTAAATTTGGGGAAATTTTAATGAGAAATATTATTTACTTAATTTATTGGGGTAGATAAGCTATAAACCATAAGTAATTGTATTTTAAGAAAATTCTATATTAAATAGGGTTTTATTTTTATTTAAAATTTGGGAAATTTTAATGAGAAATATTATTTACTTAATTTATTGGGTAGATAAGGTTATAAAACTATAAGTAATTGTAGTTTAAGAAAATTCTATATTAAATAGGGTTTTATGTTTTATTTAAAATTTGGGGAAATTTTAATAGAAATATTATTTACTTAATTTATTGGGGTAGATTAAGTTATAAAACTATAAGTAATTGTAGTTTAAGAAAATTCTATATTAAATAGGGTTTTATGTTTTATTTAAAATTTGGGAAATTTTAATGAGAAATATTATTTACTTAATTTATTGAGGTAGATTAGGTTAAAAAAAATTATTAAATTAAGAACGTTAAATTAAAATTTTAAATTTTATTGGATGGATTTAAGTTATTTTATTAATTGAATAATTTTATTAAAAGTTAAATTATATAGATTTAAATTTTGATTTGTTTTATTTAGTAAGATACATTAATTGAATTTTTAATGGGGTAGATATAATAATGGGAGTTATATTGTAATTAAGATTTAATTATTATAGATAAAATTTATAATACTTTAATAAGTTAAGCTGTTTTGTCATTAATTTTAATGAGAATTAAATTTTAATTGATAGAATTAACAATTTTAATATGGGATTAAAATGTGGAGGGTTTATTTTATAAACCACTTGTGTGATGTGAAAAAACGATCACTGGGTCAAAAAGATTCAACTTTAGAATTCAATAGTTTTTATGTCTTATTTTAAATAGTTAAGGCTATATGGTATGGGGAGGTTATCTAAAATTAACAAAAAACTATTATGTTTCTGTTTGGCCGAAAATTTAGGAGGATTAAAAATATGTTTAGTTTAAAGTTAATAACTACAAAAAGTTTTATTTATCCTTAATAATTGGATTTTATTTAAATTTAAATGTAAGTTTTTGCGATTCTAAATTATTAAAAAATTTATTTTTTGCAATAAATGGTATTAAATATTATATAAATATTGATTTAGTTATAATAAAAAAACGTTAACAAAATTTGTGCCAGCAGTTGCGGTTATACAAATAATGTAATTCAATTTGATTAGCATTAATTAATTTATAATAGAATAATTGTAATAAAAATTTTATTAGGTGAAATTTGAAATTTTTATTTAGGTTATTAATTTTTAATGAAGTTAAAAAATTTATTTTATAAACTAGGATTAGATACCCTATTATTTTAAATGTAATTTTAAAAGCTAAATTAGTATTAGTTATGTTCTTGAAAATTAAAGATTTTGGCGGTATTTTAGTCTATTCAGAGGAACCTGTTCTGTAATCGATAATCCACGATTTAATTTACTTTTTTTATTAATTTACATATCGTCGTAATTTGAATATTTTATAAGAATTTTAATATTCAAGAATTTTTATAAAAAATAAATCAGATCAAGGTGTAGTTTATGGGAAAGAAGAAATGGGTTACAATAAATATAATTTAAGATTATTATTTTTAAAATAATATGAATTTGGATTTGAGAGTAATTTTAATTAATTTATTAATTTGATTTTAGCTCTAAAATATGCACATATCGCCCGTCGCTTTCATTATAATATGAGATAAGTCGTAACAAAGTAGATTTACTGGAAAGTGAATCTAGAAAGTTCAAATTAGAACTTGATATAAGTATTTTATTTACATTAAAAATATAATTGTGAAATTCAATTTAATTTGAAGTTAAATAATTATTTTATATAAAAATTTATTTTTAAATAGAATAAAAAAATTATTGTTTTATTAAAAAAAAGAAAAAATTTATTTTATTATAGTTAATTAGTATTGAGAGAGAAATTTTAAAATTAGAAAAAATAAAATTAATTTTTTGTACCTTGTGCATCAGGGTTTATTAAAATAAATTAAAGATTTAATTATTTCGAAGTTAAAAGGGCTAAAAGAATATATTTTTTATTGTGTAATAATTATTATAAATATTTTTTAGTAATGAAATGTTAATCGTTTTTGAGTATATCTAATTTTTTAAGAAATAAATTTAATTTATTTATTACCAATAAATCCCTATATTTATAGGTTTTTATTAGTAATATTAAATATTTTTAGGGATGAGCTTAAAATTTATTATTATTAATTTATAATAAATATAAAATTGTAGGATTAGAATTTTTATCAATAATAAAATGTTAAAATTGATTTATATAATAATATTATTTTTATAAATTATAAATTTTTATTAAAATATTAATTTTATTAATAAAAATTAAGTAATAATGATAAAATTAGTATAATTTTATGTTATATATTTTTTTATTTTAGGTTAAGTAAAGGAATTCGGCAAATTATTTTCTACCTGTTTATTAAAAACATGTCCTTTTGATTATAATATAAGGTCTGGCCTGCCCACTGAGTATTTGAATGGCCGTGGTATTTTGACCGTGCTAAGGTAGCATAATCATTAGTTTTTTAATTAAAAACTGGAATGAAGGGTTAGATAAGAAAATAACTGTCTCTATTTAAATTTATTAGAATTTTATTTTTAAGTTAAAAGCTTAATTATTATTAAAAGACGAGAAGACCCTATAGAGTTTAATTATAAATTATATTTTTTATTTCAGTATTTATTTATTAATTTTTTTTATAATTTAATTGGGGTGATTAAAAAATTTATTAAACTTTTTTGTATTTTAACATTAATTTATGAATTATTGATCCAATTATTTTGATTATAAGATAAAATTACCTTAGGGATAACAGCGTAATTTTTTTAGAAAGTTCAAATTGAAAAAAAAGATTGCGACCTCGATGTTGGATTAAAATTAATTTTGGTGTAGAAGCTAAAAATTAGGTCTGTTCGACCTTTAAAATTTTACATGATCTGAGTTTAAACCGGTGTGAGCCAGGTTGGTTTCTATCTTTAATTAGTTAAAATATTTTAGTACAGAAAGGACCAAATATTTAATCTATTGTTTATTTATTGAATAATAATATTATTTTGGCAGATTAGTGCAATAGATTTAGAATCTTTATATGTAATTTATTTTACAAATAATACTTGATATTAAAAGATTTAATTTTAATATTTGTAGTAAGTTTAATTTTATTTATTTGTGTTTTAGTTGGTATTGCCTTTTTAACTTTACTTGAAGTAAGGTTTTAGGGTATATCAGATTCGTAAAGGGCCTAATAAGGTGGGATTTTTAGGTTTAATTCAGCCTTTTTCTGATGCTATTAAATTATTTACTAAAGAACAAACTTATCCTTTAATATCTAATTTTAATTTGTATTATTTTTCTCCTGTGGTTAATTTATTTTTAGCGTTATTTTTATGAGTGTGTGTTCCTTTTATTACTGTAAATTTAAGATTTAATTTATCTTTATTATTTTTTTTATGTATTTCTAGATTAAGGGTTTATACTATTATATTAGCTGGTTGGTCTTCTAATTCTAACTATTCTTTATTAGGGAGTTTACGTTCTGTTGCTCAAACTATTTCTTATGAGGTTAGTTTAGCTTTAATTTTATTGTCTTTTTATTTATAATTTTAAGTTTAAGAATAATCGATTTTATTAAGTTTCAAGAATATATTTGATTTTTATTTATTATATTTCCTTTGTGTTTAATATGGTTAGTATCAAGGTTAGCAGAGACTAATCGTACTCCTTTTGATTTTGCTGAAGGGGAGTCAGAATTAGTTTCTGGATTTAATGTAGAATATAGTAGTGGGGGATTTGCAATAATTTTTTTGGCTGAATACGGAAATATTCTATTTATGAGATTATTATGTTGTTTTTATTTTTAGGAAGAAATTTATTATCTTATATTTTTTTTTTAAAAGTTGGGTTAGTAGCTTTTTTTGACTTTGAGTTCGAGGTACTTTACCCCGATTTCGATATGACAAATTAATATATTTGGCTTGGAAAAGTTATTTACCTGTTTCTTTAAATTATTTAATATTTTATTTTAGTTTAAAATTAAGTATTATTATTTATTTTATTTAGTTAATAGAATTTAGTACAAGTTAATAGAAAGTTTTAATCTCTATTTTATATTTTCAAAATATATACTTATTCAAGTTCATTAACTAATTAAAAATAATAGAATCTCAAATTTTGCTGCTATAGCATTAATAATGTAGTATAAGAAATATGTAACAGTTAAAATTTGTCCTGTTAAAATATAGGGTCTTCTACTGGACGTGCGCCAATTCAAGTTAAAAGTAATACTATAGTAAAAAATGTTCAAAATAAAAATTTATTAATTGGATAAAATTGCATTCTTAAGTATTTTTTTCTATTAATAAAAGGTACTAAATATAGAATTGCAATAGAGAATACTAATGCGAGCACTCCCCAAGTTTATTTGGAATAGACCGTAAAATTGCATAAGCAAATAAAAATATCATTCTGGTTGAATATGAATTGGGGTAACTAATGGATTAGCTGGGATAAAATTATCTGGGTCTCCTAATAAATAAGGATTAGATAGTGTTAAGAAAACTAAGATAAATGTTATGATAAATATTCCAACTAAATCTTTAAATGAAAAATAGGGATGAAAGGGTATTTTATCAATATTACTCTGAGTCCCTAAAGGATTTCTTGATCCTGTTTGATGTAAATATAATAAATGGATTATTACTATTGCTGCAACAATAAAAGGTAGGATAAAATGGAAAGTGAAAATCGTGTTAAGGTTGCGTTATCTACTGCAAATCCCCTCAAATTCATTGAACAATTATAGTTCCTAAATAAGGAATTGCGGAAACTAGATTTGTAATTACTGTAGCCCCTCAAAATGATATTTGACCTCAGGGTAATACATATCCTAAAAATGCTGTTCCTATAACTAAAAAAAAAATAGTTACACCAATTATTCATGTTTCTAATATGTTGTAAGATCTATAGTATAACCCTCGTCCGATGTGAGTATACAAACAAATAAAAAAAATGATGCACCATTAGCATGTAATGTTCGAATTAACCAACCATAGTTTACATCCCGGCAAATATGTGAGATTCTATTAAATGCTAATTCAATGTTTGGGCAATAGTGTATTGCTAGAAATAAGCCTGTTAAAATTTGAATAATTAGACATAATCCTAGTAAAGATCCGAAATTCCATATAGTACTAATATTTGAGGGTGTTGGTAAATCAATTAATGAATTATTAATAATTTTAAATAATGGGCTAGTTTTTCGAATGGGTATTTTCATTAAAATTTTTGACGTAAAGGGCCATAATTAATATTAGTAATTTTACTACTATAATTAGTGTAATAAATAAATATAAAATTATTATAAATATAATAAAATTATTAGGAAGTTAATATATTTATTTATTGATAAATAGTTATTTTAGCATCATTTTGGTTTTAAATGAAAATTTAAATTTTTCATTTGATGCAATTCTTGTCATATAAATAAATAGTACTAATATTCCTCCAACCATAATTAAAAATAAAATATAAGAAAATCAAAAATTAAAATTTATAAATCCAGTAATGGCTGAAATTAGAATTGATTGTAGTAATAAAATTAATCCAAATGATAATGGGTGATTTAAAAATAAAAAAATAATAGATATTATTATAATTATTAAATTTATAAAAATAAGAATATCAAGGATTAGTTTAATTAAAATTTTAATTTTGGAATTAAAGATAAAATTGTTTTTATCCTTGATGTTTTTAAGGTTATACCTATATTTGGTTTACAAAACCAATATTTTATTTAAATTATAAAAACTTTAATGATAATATATATATTTATACCGGTTGTCAATATTTATTTATGGTTTAATAGTTTTTCTTATAAGCGAAAACATTTTTATTAATATTATTAAGGTTAGAATTTATAGTTTTAGCTTTATATTTAAATATATTTATATATTTAAATAATATAAGCTATGAATATTTTTTTTCCATAATTTTTTTAACAATAAGAGTTTGTGAAGGGGCTTTAGGGTTGGCTGTTTTAATTTTAATAATTCGAACTTTTGGTAATGATTATATCATAACTTTTTCAACATTATGATAAAATTTATATTTAGATTATTATTTATGATTCCTTTATGTTTTTTAAATTATTTTTGATTAATACAATGAGTTTTTTTTATATTAACTTTTTTATTTATAATAAATTTTAGCTTTAATTATATATTTGTTAATGTTAGTTATATATTAGGCATAGATTTATTATCTTTTATATTAATTTTGTTAAGGTTTTGGGTTTGTAGTTTAATAATTATAGCAAGTGAAAAATTATTTAAATTAAATTACTATCATAATTTATTTAGGTTAGTAATAGTTTTTTTATTGTTAAGTTTATATTTAACCTTTTCTTCTATAAATTTATTTATTTTTTATTTATTTTTTGAAATTAGATTAATTCCTACTTTAATTTTAATTATTGGTTGAGGATATCAGCCTGAACGAGTTGAGGCTGGTGTTTATTTGTTATTTTATACGTTATTAATATCTTTACCTATGATAATTTTAATTTTTATTTGTATATAAAGTATAATACTTTGGCTATTTATGTCTTTTCTTATATAAAGGGTAATTTATTTATATACTTGTGTATAAATATAGTATTTTTGTAAAGGTGCCTATATTTTTTGTTCATTTATGATTACCTAAAGCCCATGTTGAGGCCCCAATTGCCGGTTCTATAATTTTGGCAGGTATTATATTAAAATTGGGGGGTATGGGCTATTACGTTTTATAATTTTATTTAGCGATATTAGAGCTTATATTAATATCGTAATTTTAATATTTCATTAATTGGTGGTTTTTTTGTTTCTTTAATTTGTATTCGTCAAAGAGATATAAAATCTTTAATTGCTTATTCATCAGTTTCTCATATAGGGTTAGTTTTAGCTGGTATTATAAGATTAAATCTTTGAGGTTTTTGAGGGGCATTAACTATAATATTAGCACATGGCTTATGTTCTTCTGGTTTATTTTGTTTAGCTAATATTTCTTATGAACGATTACATAGTCGTAGTCTTTATTTAAATAAGGGCTTATTAAATTTAATACCTAGGATAGCACTATGATGGTTTTATTATGCTCTTCTAATATAGCAGCTCCTCCTTCAATAAATCTTTTGGGGAAATTCTTTTAATTAACAGATTAGTTAGGTTTAATTGAATAAGGATAATTTTTTTATCCTTATTATCTTTTTTTAGGGCGGCCTATTCTTTATTCCTATATTCTTATGTTCAGCATGGAAAATATTATTCTGGTAATTATTCTTTTATCAAGGAATTTATCGTGAATTTTTATTATTATTTTTACATTGATTTCCTTTAAATTTATTAATTTTAAAAGGTGAATATTTTTCTTTATGAATTTATCTAAATAGTTTATTTAAAATATTGATTTGTGGCATCAAAGATATAAAATTTTATTTTAGATAATTATAACAATTTGTAAAATTTTTTTTAGTTTATTATTATTTATATCTTGTATTAGGTTTTCTAGTTCTTTAGTATTTTTAAGATGGGATTATTCTTTAATTTTAGAATTTAATTTAGTTTCTTTAAATTCAAGGAATTTTGTTATAGTAATTTTATTGGATTGAATGTCTTTATTGTTTATAAGATTTGTTTTTTTATTTCTTCTATGGTAATTTTTTATAGGGAGGAATATATATCAGGTGATATATTTATTAATCGATTTATTATAGTGGTATTTATATTTGTTTTATCTATAATATTTTTAATTATTAGTCCTAATTTAATTTCAATTTTATTAGGCTGAGATGGGTTAGGCTTAGTTTCTTATTGTTTAGTGATTTATTATCAAAATGTAAAATCTTATAATGCCGGTATACTAACGGCTTTATCTAATCGAATTGGGGATGTTGCCTTGTTAATAGCAATTGCTTGAATATTGAATTTTGGTAGTTGAAATTTTATTTTTATTTAGAAATAATAAAAGGAGATTTAATTATAGAATTAATTAATTATTTAGTTGTTTTAGCTGCAATAACAAAAAGAGCCCAAATTCCTTTTTCTTCTTGACTTCCTGCTGCTATAGCAGCTCCTACCCCTGTTTCATCTTTAGTGCATTCTTCTACTTTAGTCACGGCTGGAGTTTATTTATTGATCCGTTTTAATTATTCTTTTCTGAAAATTTAATGTATTTATTATTATTTATTTCTAGTATAACAATATTTATATCAGGATTAGGGGCAAATTTTGAATATGATTTGAAAAAATTATTGCGTTATCAACATTAAGTCAATTAGGGTTAATAATAAGAATTTTAGCCTTAGGTAGTTATAAATTAGCTTTTTTTCATTTGTTAACTCATGCTTTATTTAAAGCTTTATTATTTATATGTGCTGGAAATATTATTCATAATTTGAATAATTGTCAAGATATTCGATTTATGGGGGGTTTAATTAAACACATGCCTTTAACTTGTACATTTTTAATATTTGCCTAATATTCCTTGGTAGACAGTCTTCCTACATGGTCTACATCAGTGTAAAAGTATTTTCAACGTTTGATGCACATACATTGAATATACGGTGAAAACTCTAAGAATAAGGCTCTTTAGTCAATATTGTTTTTTTTTATATTGAATTATGAACTACTCCTGCACTAGGACAGACTACGGATCCAGCAATTCATATATATATATCACATTCATGAAGACAGCAATTGCGATGTTGCCAAACGTAGGGCTACACAACGGTATAGAAGTTTGTGGGCTCTACAAAGAAGTATATAATTCTGCAGGTATCCCTATATACGAAAAGCGCCCCCACAGTTCGAACCAAAGAACTAGATCGCGTATGTTGGTTATGGAAATGGTATATTGTGTGTCCTGATTCACAACGTGAGGAAATGGGACTTCATTCTATCACCCAGTAAAGAGATACAGGGTGATACTTGTTGAGCCCGATATCGGGACTAACAAGGTTACCTTGGGCTAAACTGCATATCGTTCTTATGCTTCACGATCTCATAATGACCATGTACATCTCTATATATATATATATATATATATATATATATATATATATAAAACAAAAACGTATACAGGAGATATCGTTCGTTGCACAACTCCAACATCCTTCAAAACGTAAAGTATCGATTCCCAAGTAATGCCTTCTGCCACATAAGATCTTCATGGTGAAAGTATCTGCACTTCATTTTTTGAGATACTGTATAGCGGTAATCTATATGTTTTGTTTCGAAAGATAAATTGGAATCCTCATCAATTTCTGAGCTCAGTGATTATCATATAAAAATTTTAGAGCTTTGCGAAAAACGTAGAACCCTATTTCTTCCAGAAAATTTCTCTAAGTAGACCGCTTCCTTTGCTGCCTCTGAGTTTTCATGTATTCGGCTTGTACTCGATAACGCAACCGACTTTGTTTTCTTCTGATTCCCAGCTTACAATAGAGCAAGCCATCAGATAGCAAAACCACTATATGATTTTATATATCGTTAGATTCCACCCCAATCAGCGTCCGCATATTCATAGAGTTCCTTCTGATTTTCGAAATTTTAAACCATAATTTTCATTTTCTTCAATACTGAAATGTTGACTCAAAACGCCTACAGTGTAGGCAATATCTGACGTTGAGACTGCTAACATCAATGATCGACTGCCTGGCGATAAGGAATGTTTTATCGGATTCAGTTCCATGGATTGAAGATGCTGATCCAGTTTCTTTAAACTATTGTCCACCAGAATTTTTTCAATCCATGGAGAGACTTTTAATAGGTAGACTTTGTTCTGTTTCTCCACTGGTCATGAAACCTTCAGCTTGCTCCATGTAGATCTCTTTCTTCGATCTCACCCATTTATGCATGCCATGATGAGTCCATTTGATATAAAGTCACGTACTTAGCAGATGTTGCGAGTAAAAGACGTATGGGAGTTCTGCCCGCCACTGGTGATGTAGTTTCCATGATAATCTCCCCCCCTGGTTGCTCAGTATAGCCTTTGTCACAAGGCGTGCTTTTGGCACATTCAACTTTGCCATTAGCCTTATATTCAACTTGCAAAACCCATCGGTATACTACAACTTTCGTAATAGTGGTCTATTAACTAAAATCATCGCATCACTGTCAACGAGTGCTTGAAATCTAATCTCCCATGGCTTTCTTCCAGTTTCTGTACGATCTTCATTCAATGCTTTGTTTGCATGTATTGATTTTGAAATAAATTGACTGCTATTTGAACATCTGTTTTATTTCAACAAGGTCATCTCTTTCTGACCTTCAATATGTCTTCAACTTTCTCTAAATTTTGTCCTAAATTTGTTCATCTTGCAGGTTAATTTGATCGATTCGTCATCATTTACGCCAAAAAAATTGAGTTGCTCAGACTGTCTACCTGCTTTTCGGAATATTTCGTGTTTTCTGGAAATTCTATTGATCAAATATTTCTGCTGTAATAATTATTTTGCTTCTGGATCTCACAATCGGTGAGCTTTGATTCAGTTGAATAGCCTACGAATACACACTGCTTTGGAGTTCTGTTCGAATTTTCCTCTATTAGGCGTTTCTATTAAGCTAAAACGCATTTGATCCAAAAAAATCTTGGAATGTGATACATAATTTGGGGTTTGTTTTTCTTCCATATTTTCCGAGAGAGTGGTTCGTTTATCCAGATATTTTGTGACACCTATTCCGTATATATGCTAATGTTGATATCGCCTCTGCTCAGAAAGATTGAGATAAGTTGGAATTCTGAAGCATACAGCGAGACATTTCACCAATGTGCGATTCATACGCTCCGGCAACATCCATTCTGCTGAGACGTATATACCACCAAATTATCTTTCTATACCATTTTGTCCAGGAAACTGCACCCTGGCTCTCATGTATTCCATTCCATGATCTGCCCCCAGAATCTCAACTTTCTTTCCAGTTTTTCTTCTGCATAGGTTTTGTAATTTCACAAAAGCTTCCTTTACTTCCCTTCGTTTTCAGGGTTAAAATACTTGCAACCACCTGAATGATCATCAATGAACGTGGCAAAATAACGTGCTTCACCTGAGGATCAGATTCTCATCGGGCCAAACGTCAGTATGTACAATGGTCAGTAACCTTTGCCTTTGAGTTTGATGAATTTGGAAAAACAGTTGTTGTCTGTTTATCGGATGGATTGAACGCACCCTTCAACCACATTCCAAAACATTAGCATTTCAATTCATTCTCGTTAAGATGTCCATATCTCTGGCACTACTTCCCCTTTCAAGCTCTGGTTTTCTAGTTTCGACTACAGCTGTTGGACTCTGTTACCGTTTTGAATTTTATACGAAGCTGTCCACCTTTTTGCTCTCAATACAACATCCTGATTTTGATTCTCTATTTCCTTTGAAAATAAGTTTGTTTTCCATTATCAGCTTCTTTCTCGAAATGGATATCTAACTGGTTTTCAAATCAGCTACGTATAGTGTGTGTTATCCAATCTTATTTGTCTCAGTCCAGATGTTTGTTGTATTTCAACAGTACCTTTTCCAACAATTTCTGCTGTTTGATAAACTGCCAGCATCAACATTAACGAAATTTTGCAAACTTTGACTTTTATTACATATGGATATCGTGCCACTATCGAAATACCATCTATTTGGTTGTGTTTCAGTGTATACGCTTACTCACGCTCATTCGCTCATTTATTTCATGGGAATTATCAACTATGAAGGCATAATATCTTCTGCTACCCCATTTTCATTTCTGCATTCTGAACCTTTATGGCCGGATCTTCGACAATAATTACATTCATAGTAATATTTCCTGTTTTCCAATTCAGAAGGTGTTTCTTGGTAACTTGCGTATTTTTTCGGTTCACACCTATTTGAGGTTTTCTTCCAGTTTGACCTATATTCCGTGGAAAGAACATTAATATTTTTTTTTCCTGTGCATTGAACTCATCTATGAGTTCAATTTCAAACCCTCTGGTTTTGAAGTTCATCTCTGGTTTCGATTGCGCAACGAAAATTTTCGTATGTACTTGAACATCAAGATCGCAAGAACGTCGTCATGACATTGATTTTCATTTGCTTCCAACTTATCAACAGTATTTGGAAATGAAGTTGCTAACAATTCGCTACATTTGTCGTTATCTCCCATTTTCGTGGAAAGCAACTTCTCTCAACGTAGTTTTTCCTTTACAGGTCCCTTTTATGGACTGATGAACATCCTGTAATTTATTCCATACTACGATGTTGGGCTATATTTGATGGGGCATAATTCTGAAGGTTGCATAGCCAAGATTATATCGGTACGTGCATCTTGATAAAGTTTCTTCCAAGAGTCTGCTTATTGATATCTAATGGTTTCTGGGTTTCACGATTTACATTTGGTCATTCTCAACTAGGAATTGTTTCCATTTGCATCTTTAAGTGTCGTAGTTGACTTGACAGCAAGTATACTCTGTTGATGGTCGACATTATTTCCGAACACTTTTTTTATAATCTGCTTCACTGGAATATCACAAGAGGTTATTTTTGAACGTGATGAAAAGATAGTGACTAAAGTAGTATCTTTCAGTCGCAGATGATTCCACATCTGATTTTACGAACATCCTGTTCATAGCTTCACACAAATCAATCACTGATGATGTTCTGGGCCCATAACCTGATAGATTATGTGGAATTAACTTAAAAACTGCTTTGGTAAAAAAAAAATATATTGACAACATTCAATATCAACATGACAAGTATATTAACTGCAACTGTTCCAATATATATATGTATATATATATATATATATATATATATATATATATATATATATATATATATATATATATATATATATATATATATATATATATATATATATATATATATAAAATTAAATCATATACAGGAAGATAGCGTTCGTTGCACACACTCCAACAATAATTTCTGTATTACTCCCGCACTAAGAATTTTCAGGATACTCGACGACGGAGGATATCCTACGGTCACCGAATAATCCATATAGATATGATAGGTACATAAAAATTTCAAATGGGGAAATTATCTCTCAAACATTTTTCTGTTGCATATATCATTTCTACTGAATCCCACAGAAACGTTATCGGTTTTATTCACCAAAAATTTTCAAAGAATTTTCTTTAAAATTCATTTTCAAATAGTTAACGGAAATCACTCTTCCGATAAAACTGAGGATTCCAACGATGGAATTACTGAAATTGAACCAATTCACACTTATATAGGAAATTGATTATATCTTTTTTTATCTATCTCGATCCATCTTACTGTCGCAAGCTACAAATTTTGTAATTTGATTTTTTTTTTTCATATTTATAGAACCACTGAAATATTAACCTGTTTTCCAATAACACATGATTTTGCTCTTGAATCTAAATGCGAAAACAATTTCATCTAAGGACGATCATCATATTATCTGAAAATGATGGTGATAAATACGGTACGTTCTTTATGTTCAAGTTTGACTTCTTGTTATTGAAAGCATGTTTCCGGGCCACCATTGCCTTCATATATGATTTTCTTTGTTTCCCGAACTATTTTCGAAGTGAAGGATTACACCCCAAGATGAGTTATGAACTTTGGAGAAAATTTTACTAGCTTCCGTTTCTGCATGAAAATCATTTCGTGAATAATATGAAATATTATTTTGATGGGTTTACAGTTTTTGAGAAAAGCTGGTTCTTTGAAATAAGGATTGAAATTTGATGGTTTGTATGAGGTGACTATTGAAATTTTGAGAAATTGGTTCAATTCTCTACTCGGAGCATAAGGAGGAATATTCCTGACTGTAATTCAAACCCAGCACACTCCATTTCACTCCTGACAGAATTCGAATGAGATTTCGAGTGCTCTGTCTACCATGCATCATGCACTCATTCGTCCATGGTTTCATATCAATTCAAAGCCAAATGATTCACATAAAACTCGGTTTTGAGTTGTTCTCAATCCATTCAATTTGAAATACCAACTGGTTGTGAAACACAACCAAAGTGATAGATTTAAGCTGGTTCTGGTCTCCCCACATTGTCGTCACGTGTGACCTTGAAGGATTGCAGGTGTGCAAATGTGTGTGTGTTTGACCTGAGATTTGACCTTGAGATTTTGTCATTGAGTTTTTACATTGTTCGACGATTTTGGGAGATTCGACCCTCAGTTTTCACGTTGAATTTGACCTTGAGATCCATACCATTGATTTTTTTTGACCTTGAGATTTGACCTGAGTTCTGATATTGGGATTCTTTCAACAACCTTGAGATTCGACCTTGGGGTTTTTTTTTTTTTTTGTTTGACTCTCGACAAAAGTTTCGGCGGCATAATATTCTGTGAAGTCATGACCTTCATGAATCCTTGCAGGGAAAGTGCTCATCCCGGAGAGGAGGAGAGGAACTGTGAGCGTTGATGAGTGAAACTGGATACGGAGAACCTCACAATGCATACAGTTTTGCATCGATCGGATTTTTTTTAGGGGGGGGGATATTAGGGGGATGGAGAAGAGTATTTCGAATCAGGCCTCCTCCAGTGAGCTTTGAAACAAGTTGGTGAGATGTTTTCGTGTGATTGGGTAAAGATTTACGTTGTGATAATCTACGTCGGCATTAAAGAAATTTGGCGGGGAGGCCCCTCCAGTGAAACGATTTGGGAATTGAAAAAGCTATGACTCCCCAAACGTACCCACTCTATACATGTAATTGTAAGGGGATAACCCCCATATGGTCAAGCCAACTCTCACAAAGAACACTCCACATAGGATGAATTCATGTGTTCACTTGAGTGGTGGTGTAACCATCAGAAAGGCATTCAAATGTCGCATTTAGCCAGAGCCTATGAGAATATGTATACTGAGTATACCCCTTTTTTCAATTTGTCAATAAAGTACCAGATATTGGAAAAACATCAAACTGCACAACTCCATCAAGGTCAACATGGAAGTTTTTGGGAAGTTATATCTTTCGAACCGGAAATTGACAGATATCAAACGCAATTTCCCTCCAATCAAAGCAGATCGACAAGGGGATAAAATTATTATTCGAGGGATTCGAAATTATAATTGCCCAAAGTACGGAGTTTGGAAAGCGTGTTTCAGGTTTGTAGTAATAATCATTGCTATGAAAGGCTAAAGTTTTTTTTTCGGGATGAAGGGGGAAAATTATGTTTTGGGAAGGAACATAAACGAATACAGTCGACTTGGCGGATCACCCCACATGAAATTTCCCCGGAAAAATTTGAGAGAAAAAAGCTGTTGTCAAGTGGAAAATGAAGACCAATGTTGCTTTTCAGAACATCTGCATTATTTCCCACAAACAATGAAGTGTCGGGGGTCCCATCACATCCACATTATGAGACGGTCTCTGAATGCAACAGATATGGGATTTTCCAGTGAAATTACGATATAAAAATGTTTGAGATTTGAATGATATTTCGTCATGTTATGGTTTGCAATCTAAGATTGAGAATAAGAGATAAATATAGGTGAAAATCTTGGATACCTGGGGAAAACCAGAAGACATGTCAATTTATTGCTAATCACAGATGAGGTGGGAAATAGTCATTATTGTTGGATTAAGAATCTTTCAAGATTGGTGTCAAGTCAAATTTCAGCTCAAGAACACAAAAATATTTCAGATGGATGCTTTTTTATTTTTCGAATGAGCGTTTGGCTGTGCGTCACCAGATGCATGATTGTATAACAGTACCGCAAACCGATTTCAGAATAAATACTTTTGGGGAAAAATGGTAATACATTAATGTAATGTAATATATTAATGTTTGAAAATTTCTGAAAGAAAAAATGAATGTACCTTTTGTAGTATATGCAGTTTTTGGGATCGATTTTAAGCCTATACAAAACCCCCGAACCAAAATCCCGAACTGGGTACACGAATAGAACCTTCCAACACAAAGCTTACCCATTTGCTCATCTGATAAAATTTTCCCTTTTGATGATACATTAACAAAATTTGCTTCCATATAGAGGTGCAATGCGAATAGAAGAAGATTGGAAAAAAATATATAATAATCATTTGAGGTAGTCTCCAATGACTAAAAAAAACCCCAAAAAAAAGGAAGTGGAATTTCATAATGCCACCACTTGTGGTATATGTGAAAAACCTTTTACAGAAGGGGGTGTTAGATTCAGGGGACCACTGCCATCTCACGGGGAGAAAAGATATCCAGCAGCGCACTCTGCCTGTAAAATAATTTCAAAATACCAAATTTCCCCTTTTCATTATATGCCATAATATGAGTGGTTATGATTGCCATATGTTCATTAAAGAATTGTATGAGAAAAAAGGATAAGGTTGATGTTATTCCCAAACTGAGGAAAAAAAACATTTCGTTTACAAAACATTTTCTACAAAACCCTAGCTAATAAAGTAAAGAGGGAAAAAAATTTAAAAAAAATTTTCGTGACATTATTTCTGTAATAAAAGTACGGAGTTTGAGAAGCGTGATTCAGGTTTTTAAAATTATAATTGTTGCAAAAAAATGAAAGGTTTTTAAAAAAAGTTATTTTTGGGATGGAGTTGTGGAAAAATTATGTTTTTTCAGGTGAACATAAACAAATACAGTCCACTCGGCGGATCATCATACATGAAACTTCCCGAATTCATTGAGAGAAGAAAAAGTGTTGTCAACATAAAAAATGAAGACCAATGCTGCTTTGCATGGGCCGTGACATCTGCATTATTTCCCACATACAATAAAGTGTCGGAGGTGTCATCCTATCCACATTATGAGACTGTCTTAATGTAACAGGTATGGATTTTCCAGTAAAATTACGTGAAATAAATTTTTTTTAGTTTGAATGATATTTCAGTCAATGTTTATGTTTTGTAATCTTAGATTGAAAATAAGAGAGTCAAATATGAGGTGATTGGGCCATTGCAATACTCTCAGAAAAAACTCAGGAGAAATGTCAATTTGTTGCTTATCACAGATGAGGTGGAAATTTCAGCTCATGAACACAAAAAATATGTCTGTAATGGATGTTTATTATACTTTTGAATGAGCGATTACTGCACCAGATGCATGATTGTTATCATGTATGTATAACAGTACCGCAAACTGATTTCAGAATCAATGAATATGGGAAAATATTTGCCAGTAAAACATTAATAGTCCCCTACAGAAATCTTTGAAAGGTTCCTGAATAGCAGTCAACTTTTCCAGCTCTACAATCCGTTTTTCTCTCCGCAAGCTTGAAGAAGGAGTTCGTTCGTTTTACGACCTATAGCAGCAGAATCAATTTCAACCAACGGTGTTGGACATTTGACATGCATATGAAGAGTAAGTTGGATGATATTGAATTCAAGTTATGCGCCAGATGTGAAAATTTATATATAAAAATATTTAAATAAGATATATATATATATATATATATATATATATCTTTATATATATATATATATATATAAAAAAACTTCCATCCATTTTTAAATAAACTGATATATATATTTATATATATAAATTGGTGACATACATTGTAGGTTTTTTTAATTATAAATTTATTTCGATGTTGACTTTTTTTTGGAATAAATTATCTTTCCTAATAATAGTACTATAATTTTTCTACTTCCAAATAATAAACATTTCTGCATATGGTGAAATTGGTATCAATACAAAAAAACAAAGTTTTCTGATTCATTTGGATGATTGTGACACATCTGAGCTCGAATTAATTTTCTCTTCTGAGAAATAAAAATAAAATCTAGTGGAATATCATCATTAGCCTAAAATAAAATATTCTCAACTTAATAGTAAGACTCAGTCTACTTTAAACCTGAATGATGGATCACAGCCCCTACTCCTCGCATTAACCCACCTGTAGAGAAACCATCCAATCAATGGATATATGATATAAAAAATATCAAGTGGAGCATATGAGATAGAAGAAATAAATGCTGTTAACCAACGAGAACTTGAATTCCACGTATTTCATGGCGCGAAACATGATGACACCACATTGGATGAATTGTTCAGCCTTCGAGCCGACAATGATTCATTCAAATGTATGATGCAATCGAAGTATCAGGTGGACCGGGAAACATAAAACTCAATAGCATCCCCTGTTAGGATTCAAGAAAAAGAATTCAGTGCGAATCGCATGCACGAATCTACATCTCCTGTGAATATTGTACCCGTGAGACTCATTCGATTGGATTGCAAAAATCATTTCAGGATTATACATAAATGACGAAGGAAATCGTATTTTTTTTTCATCTGATGTTGATGTTGAGCCGGGCAAAATATAACAAAAGAACCAAAAATATTATTTATATGCCCATCAGCCCGGAAGGACGTCAGTTCATCGACAACATTACTCTGCGCATATTGATCATCGAAATAATATCATTGATTTCGCAGTGTGGAAGAAATAGTTGTCATATTGGAATTTAAGAAATTGCAATAGCGAATGTAATGGGTTTTGCTACAACAAACGACAAAACAGTGGATACGGAATATTTTCACCAAACAAAGGTCGGGCATCCATCGAATATCGTCAAAAAGAAAAGATTTGCCAGCAAGAAGGCAATTCCACAAGTGTATGCTGGATGGCAAAGACATACATTGTCAGTGAGAGACCTTAATTTTATGAAATCTATTGGACTCCTCTTCGATGAGATCCGCAATGAAATGGGTGGTGAGCAAGTTGCCGTTGTTAGAAAACAGGCATAACATCCACAATGAAGAATATGGTTTCATTCGGTCAATCACATCTCACATGCTTTTGACAACTGGATGGGGACTTTCCGACACAAACAACACATCATTGATGCACTCCAGTCATTTATTCAGTGGAAAACTTCTTCCCAAATATTTGATGGTTTTGGTTGAAGATTATGAGAAGAGCATTCTGAATGCAAAACAAGAACTGATTTTGATCATAGCTCGCTCATCCAAGAATTAATATATTGGAAAAAATGATGCCACTTTGGAAATTACAAAGATTGAATAGAATATAAAACATGTTGTACCCGATGACAAGCAGAAGCTCAAATTATTCAGTAGAATAAATAAGAGTGGTCTCAATTCAAAAATCTAGTTGGCTTATCGTATGTGGGATATTTATGAATTACCCTCATTGCGTAGCACATCTTCAGACATATGGGCAATAGAAACAACCAACACTTTGGAAACACCTCGCTTCATTATTATTAGTTTTCAAAGTACCAACGCATCCGAAAACAGAACACTGGATGTGACAAAATTCATAAATGCAGACATAAATAACATCTGAGTGTATTTGAACTCCGAAGTCTACCCATATGAGCGTTGGAACCTGGACTTTGATGTAAAACTATTCTCTTCAGCTCAATATGCATATGAGGACTTTCAACGTAGTTATCATGACTAAGATATGAGTGAACCTTTTATGGACCTTGAGGCATTTCAACAGAATCCCCTGTTCATCATTGATTGGTCACATCAACCGAATGCTACAAAATCATCTTCAGTGGATATCAAGCTGCAGTTCGAAACAAGAAAAACTAAATTTCCAGGCAACACCAAAGTCTATGCACTCATCATATACAACACCTTCTTGACTTAGAATGCATTGGATGGCTATGTTCGTATTTCACTTTGAAATGTTCGATATTTCATTTTTGTGCTTTATCTGAATATTTTTAGATATATCAATAATGTTTATGTGTAATGCAAAAATGAATAAACAAGATTCTGTGAATATATGTTTTATTTCATATCAAATATCTACATGATCATATTCATCATCATGTTCATCATATAGTTGATATTTCTCGATGATGTCATCGGGCAGGAATGGTAAAAGGGTGTGGAGAAATCCTTCCAGATCCAATTCGATCATTTCTTCACAGAACTGTGGTATGATGATGGTGCCTTGACTGAATTCCTCACAAAGTACTGCATCCTTGTCGTACTTCTCGGATAAATGTGCACATCTTTGGATTTCATCTTCATCGAAGCAAACATTCAAATCATAGACTGTAGCATGAAGGGCATCTTCAGTCAAAGCATTCAAATAGGAACCTAGTCTCTCGATGGCTGTATTGATTTCGACGGCTTCCACCCAATTTTGGGAGGCATAGTGCTTCCTCATGTTCGAAAATTGGAAACTGAAACAAAAAAAAAGAATTGTTAATATATTCCATTAATATTCAAATAATTTTACTAACATGAGAAAAATGTGATGCTCCAAATATATTACTTCTTCACTGAATGTTATTTTTTCAGTGGAGAAATATCTATATTCAACATAAAATCAGTATATCCTAACTATTAACATACAAGCAATTATCATTCAATGAAGTTGAATTCTACTAGAGGTCGAGCTTTCAAACCCCCTGATACTTGTGGACTCTGGCCCAAATATGTTATTGTATATTTGAAATATAAAGCAATTATGCAACTGTCCGCATTGAATTCATCTGAAATACTTTTTAACAATCATGATTTGAATAAAGTATCATTATCATCACGTAATGTCATTAGAATAGATCTACCAAAACGAGTGTTACAAATCGTCATATAAATCATGTTGAAAGCTTCATCGATGGGTACTGATGATATTGTTCTCTGTTCAAAAACTCCTACCCTCTGGTCAATTATTGAAGAATTAATTCTCTTCAAATCCACAGCTTTTGGAAGAGAAGACCATCAACACACTCATCAATACTCGCAGTTCACTCTTGGCTCTCTTACAGGATGAACGCCCTCCTCGCTTGGAGAGTGCAAGGATTCATGAAGGTCATGACCTCACAGAATATGTATGCCTACGCCACAACTTTAGTTAAGGTCAAATGAAAAGAAAAACTCAAGATCAAATCTCAAGGTTGCCAAAACAATCCCAACATCCACACTCAAGGACAAATATCAAGGTCAAAACCCAATGTTATGAATCACAAGGTCAAATTCAAGGTCAAAACTGAAGGTCGAATCTCTCAAAGTCGTCGAAATCCAATGTCTAAACTCAATGACAAATCTCAAGGTCAAACACACACACATTGCACACCTGCAATCATTCAAGGTCACACGTGACGTCATAGTGGTGGGGGGAGATCCAGAGCCGGCTTGAATCTCCCACTCATGGAGATGCTGATCGCGACAGCAACTGTTCGAAAAATCTGAGTGCCAGATTATTTGAGTAACAAAGAATCAATAGGTTCCAAAAAACGCCGAAATATGGAAAAAGTACACTATTAGTTGTGAGAGGTCAAGCCCACGAAATTAAAAATAAATTTTTGCGTGACAGTTGAGGCTCACAACGCAAAATGAAGTAATGTATGTTTAATAGCTAATAACAGTTTTTTTTCTTATGATTCCAGCCCAAAACCTAGAATTCTACGGACCTGGACAGAATGAGTATAAACAGAATGATAAGATAATATATTCAGAGGGAGGAATTCGAAACACTTTTTCATTCTGAAGGAAATATTTGGGAAGGATCAATAGTCAATTTGCCAGAGGAGTTATTCAATAAATATAAAATTGATTCTGTTGTAATGAGTGAAATACTAAAAACTTAGTAGTCAACAAAATAAAACACCAGCTGTTCATTGCTTAGCTCAATATTATATTCCATTTCAAACTACATATGGGGTCAAGTATAATCAAGGTGATATGGGTTATAAGACAATGAGTTCGCTGACACATGTATAAGGTCAAGTTCGAATCTTTCAGAAACACACTTCGCCATTTTTCATTATGAAAGCTCACATGTTGATAATATAAAACAAAAATTTTGGAGGGATAAATAATTATTGTCATGAATTGATTTATATTTTGAAAACAACTGCTAATTTTTTCTTTGTTCCTTGTGTAAAATCGAATTCCACACATCTCAGAAGAGGACTGATCACCCGAGAAGCCGAACGAGTGGAACAAGGATACCATTTAGAGGGGAGAACAAAGCCACTTCGGTCCTTGTGAGGTGTTGAAGCATATAAAACACCATAGTAAAAACGAGCAGTTCCAGAAATCTGATGAAGCAGCCGAAAAGTCTGTTCATTACTAAGACTTCGACTCAGAATACCAACGTCATGAGTCACATCGCACGAGAGCCATATGAACGATCCATCTCTGAAAATAAAAGATAGAATTGGTATCAGCCAATCCCACGAAACTTCCCCTATTCCATCGATGAACATAATAGTAAACCAGGTTAAATTCAGTCCATTCCCGAGCACAAACAAGGGACACACAAAAATGGAAATCCAATCCAGTATCATAGAGAAAAAGTAAACACCAAGATCCAGGCGAAAAGTTCTCCGAACAAACCAATTCCAGGGTGGTCCACAATGAGAGACAGGCAGATGTGTGGAAGACCTAATAATATTATGTAAATTGAGCAGTTCTTGATAAGTTGTCGGAGAAAAAATAGGGATATTAGGATTGTGATAGATCAAAGTTGATTCGATTTTGTTTATTGTAGAACTATTCATCGCCCATGGAGGGGCGGCATTTGTCAGGAATATGCCCCCCAAAGGTGATCGATCCATATTCCCTTGATCAGGGTTAGCACGCTCAGATGTTTATACAACTCATGTTGTTTGAATGTGATTGGACCTCGACCTGTTTGGGAATAAATCACATCCGACAACGTGTGTTGGATATAAGAGAGTGTTAGTGGTTAAAAACTATATTAGAAGTTATAAAGTAATTTTCGGAGAGGTGAGTAATTTTCCTCAAATAAAGTTATGTTGCTGCCGAGTTGCAGATGGCGAAATCTTCATGTAGTGAGGTAGTTATAATAATTTTATATCATGTATTTGTGTTATTGAATAAATTTGTACTTGTTTTGTTGCATATTGATTTATATTGCTTATAACCTGGTTATCAAAGTTAATCTGAGCTACCAACCCCCATTTGAGGGCTCCTATGTCCAAGAGTTATGACATATATATATATATATATATATATATATATATATATATATATATATATATATATATAAATATATATATATATATATATATATATATATATATATATATATATATATATATAATATATATATTTATTTTTTTTTCTATATATATATATATTATCTATAAAAATTATATATTTTTTTTAAAAAAGTCTATATAATTATATATATATATGTATATATATATTATATATATATATATATAAGTCAAGTCCTTTTATTTTTGGAACGATTATACATAAACAAGTGAAATTCGGAAACTGAATATTAAAGGTTGTAAACTTCCTACTACTGATGATAGATGACAAAATCGTCAAAGATGACGTCACAAGGCCATTGTGACCAATAATTTCAAATGGAACCCTACGGCAAGCGAAACCTCTTTCAAAAGGTATCGAAAAAACCTATTCAATGATACTAATTTTGTTTGTGTTCATGGCAGTTTTAATGGCTCATTAGTAAACATTAAAATTTAAATTCCATTCAGTATGATATTAATTACAGATTTAAGAATCAGTATCTACTTGAATTGCTCGAAGTGACCTCCATTTACTTCCTGTCAGTGAAATATCCCATTTTCAAATTCTTCTCGTACTTTTGCAAATGTGTCTGCTGAAACAGCCTCACATTCTGCAACAATACGTTGTTTTAAAACGTCAATATTGTCAGGTTCAGTGGCGTAAACCTTCGATTCAAGGTACCCCCACAGAATGAAAATCCAAAAGTGTGAGGTCCGGTGATCGAGCTGGCCATTCCGTTGAACCTCGTCGTCCAATCCAACTACCACGATACTCCTAATCCAAATACCGTCATACTGCACAGTAATAGTGTGGAGGAGCACCATCCTGTTGGAATGTCATTTCCAAATTGATGAATTCATCTGGATTATCTTCCAGCATTTCAAGGATTAACGGTTCCATTGCGTTTTTCAACAGTTCCAGATGAACCTCACCAGTTAAATTAGTATTTGAAAGAAGAGGCCCAACGATGTGGTTTCCCAGGATACCTGCCCAAACACTCACCTTCTGGGGAAATTAGGTATGTGTTTCACGAGACAGGTGAGGATTTGCGTCACTCCAATACCTCACATTCTGTGTATTTACATTTCCATTTAGATAGAAAGTATTTTCGTCATTAAAACGAATTGTTTTGACATAGTCTGGCTGTTGGTTAATTTTAGTTTCCATATTTTCACAAAATTCTAGTCTTCGGTCTGGGTCGTCGTCTGAGAGTTGATGAACCATTTTTAATTTGTATGGTTGAAATTTGTTTTTTTCAACACCCTGTGTACTGTACTTCGACTGACTTGACAGGTAGATGCAACGTGAGTTGTTGAAGAATTAGGATTAACTATTACTTCTGCCAGTATATCAATTTTTTTCTCATCAGAAATTTGTGGTCTGCCAGATCGTTTCGCATCATTAATACCACCCGTTGTTTCAAACAACTTACGAAGAAGCTCCCTTAACTAAGTCCTCGAAACGGGGCGATCGGGAAACCTCTCATTGAAAATGCGTTCCGCTGCATGAATATTTTGTCCAGTTTCACCAAGAATTAGGATCGCTGCTACTTTATCACCTAGAGCACGTACCATTTCACTTTTTGAAGCACTTAAATGTTTGGCTCATAACAGTTTAACAAATTATTAAAATGTACAAAATTATTAAAAGTACCAAAAGCTGCTGAAACAGTTGAACGTTCGATCAACAATACACAAATTATTTAATGTACAGAAACTTGGACAATTACAAAAACGTCGAATTAGGGAGACTAACAAAAACGTCAGCGTATTTGACAACTATCCAGAGGCGGAGCTTGAATTTGGAATTTCAGTGTTAACTGATTCAATTCATCACAGCTTTGCGTTTTTTGAAAGCGAGTTGCCAAAACTGCCATAAACACAAACAAAATTGGTATCATTGAATAGGTTTTTTCGATACCTTTTGAAAGAGGTGTCGCTTGCCGTAGGGTTCCATTAAAAATTATTGGTCACAATGGTCTTCTGACGGGAAGTTTACAACCTTTAATATTCAGTTTACAAATTTCACTTGTTTATGTATAATCGTTCCAAAAATGAGAGGGGTGGAGGGGATTATATATATATATATATATATATATATATATATATATATATATATATATATATATATATATATAAATACAGTAAATTTTGTCGTTTTCTGAATCTTGGCTATGAGAAAAAAATCAAAATATACTTCTTCATAAGCAATTGACATTTCGGATATATCTGTTCCCGTTCCCAGAACTGGTGAAGATCAATCAAATTGTTCAGGTTCCGCAGAATTTTTTGCAGTATTTCACGAATATGTCGTTTTAACAAGCTTTCATTTAACTTGCAATGTTTGTATGTTAGTTTGTTTGTTTTGGTCAGATTTTGCAAGCTGATTAGAACTACTTCTAGTCGTCTGATTAACTTGAAATTTGACAGGTGTTTATGATTCCGGTGATAATGCATTGTTGAATTTTTGTCAGAGGAAACAAACAAAATGGCAGCTTAAATATGGAGGACGAGATTTGTAATTTATTATGTTCCTATTCTATTGAAAATTGATTTGTGGGGGTTTTCGGGATCGGAGATTATGATTACATTGTCAAAATTCATAAATTTCAATATGGCAGAAAATATTTGTAATTATGGTCCTCTTCTATTCAAAATTGGTATGTGGGGATTTTTGGGGTCGGAGATTATGATTAATTTGTCAACATTCAGAAATTCAAAATGGCAGCTTCATTATTATTATAACTTTCTCTTATCCTACGGAGTAGTAATTTTACATGTTGGTTTCTAAATTTCACAATTACATGGCTACTGCCCTCAGGGTTGGATTCCGAGTGACGAAGGAACCGTTCAACGATCAACATCACAGGCACGATATATTGTATTTGCATTCAATAATGATAGCTGGTTCTAATGTCTGGCATAACGCATAGTACGCCTTGGTTGGCTTCATACCATGACTGTGTAATGACGCCATCCATAAGTATTGGTTTGCAATCTGTCTAGGCAGACGAGTTAATCTTTAGATGGTCTTCTCATTGGAGAACTAGATAAATCAATACCTACAGGAAAAAAAGCCTCATAATAACAAAGCTTCAACAAAAATTTATATATTGAGACGTAATAACTAAAAAGCATAGAATTAAATAATTAATAAAAAACCTCCCCAAATACCACAAAAAGTCAAAAAATCATTACCTTTGATGAGTGACGTAGGTTATTTCGTGAGTTACAGATTCAAGAGCTTTACTTTTCAGGGTATTTGAATAAAAGTTTGTCTTTAAAAAGTTTTTTTATTATTTATTTTTCAAACCTCAATTTCTGACACTTGCTGATTGTCACATAAAAATAGGCAGTCAACAATGTAGTAAAAAGAATTCCACACTGATCCATACTGAATTTTCAAAGTTTTTATATTCCGGGCAAAATTTATTTGAATGATTTAGGACACTCATATGAATCAAAGAAATGGAGCCAATGAATATACCTGTATTTGAAATATCTCAATAGGATTACCCTCAAGATGATTTCCACAAAAATGTGATTATGTAAAAAAGCGTGATAAATAAGTCTTCCAATTTTTACGTTTGAAGAATTATATCTGCAACTGTTTTCTCTTCCTAAATTCTAAGAATATACTTTTTTCAGGTGAACCACTATCGTTTCTGATATCATTGATAACATTTAGCCCTGAAACATGGTTTATGTTTAGACTTCTCCTATGGTTCGTAATTTTTTATATGGAAATATTCAATGCCTTCGTTATTTTCAACGGATTCGATGAGAAAGATGATAGTTTTGCCAAAGTTTTCCTGATTGTGGTTCTCATTCAGCAAGTGGTAAGTGGATTTGTAATATAATGTCATTCTGCCCGATTTAACATAGTTGTATTCCACGGTGATAAATATTTCAAACAAATATTCAAAATACGTTCAGATATTTGATGAGCCTAAGAGTTCGGTAAGGGAAATACTGTTCAACAAATTAATATAATAAAAATTTGTTGTACAGGGATTCTGAAGATTCAAGATGGCGGTTTCAAGATATCGAGAAAGTTTTGTGATTATGGTTCGATTTCAATAATAAAATATCTATGTGTTTTCAGACACCACGATCATGAAATTTTGAAAAATATCGGGGGTTTCGGATCATGAATTATTGTTCGAAATGCAGTTGACGAATGATTGAAAAAATCGTTGAATATGGTAAAAAAACCACGAGAAAGCATAATAGGAATTCACTGAAAAACTAGTGAGTAGTGTTCCTAAACAAGTCACAGAATTATCAGCAGTTTCTTCAAAACAAAAAGTGTTATTTATATAAATACAGTCAAAATTCAGAATAATAACAGAAAAAGTGGATCACATACCAGTAGTGCACCTACCTTCGTCCGGTGACAGAGCCGCACAGTTTTGCTGCAAGAGCAACTAGCACGTCACTCATAGTGCTCGATGATGGAGACACGTACGTGGAGGGGGTCTAACATAACCTTCAATATTCCAATATACGGGGGTCTAACCTAACTAAATAAATATACGAGGGTCTAACCTAACCTATGAACCGCTAGCTTTTGAATTTGGCGAGTAGCCTCACTTATCATTGGAAAAAACATGGCCGCCTCTCATTATAATAAATGAACATGGCTGCCGCTAAGAAAAAAGGTTTGGAAAAAAGGCCCCGCATGACAATGAAGAGAAAAAAACATAGCCGCCTGTCATAAGAGAGAAAAACCATGGCTGCCACTAAGATAAAAAAACATAGACGCCTGTCATTGGAAAAAAACATGACTGCCGCTGAGAGGAAAAAACCTAGCCGCCTGTTATTGGAAAAAAACATAACTGGCGCTGAGAGAAAAACACATGGTCGCCTGTCATTGGAAAAAAAACGTGGTCGACGCTCATAGAAATTCACAGAGTAGCTCAAATTATGGCAAGATTCAGGGATTCACATACATTTCCTATACAGGGTGTACCAAAAAAGTCGATGTTTCCGTTTCGGCTAATTTTCAACGAGCTAATGTGAATGGATGTACTCGAACCAAAAAATAAAAAACCGTATTTGAACCCCAGCATACTGAGTGAGATATCGAATTGAAGGAGAGCACCCATAGATTGCAAATTCATCAAGTCCCCCCCCTCCAGCTTTATGGTGGAACAATAAATCGCTAGTTGAAAGCTTTAAATTACATCACTGTTTTCGAAGATATAATGATAGATTGTTCTTGGGCGCTTATATGGGTCATTTTGTTTTCATTGAAACCGTCTTTATGCTCATTGCCTCCCAAGATACCCTATACTTCCATGTACTGCATTTTAAATTGGACGCCCCTGTATATTTGCATAGATCATTGATGAAATCCCAACAGTGGAATGACGCGGTTGATTAGTAAGATACCCGCAATCGCACCATAATCTGTACCATGCAATATCAGTTCATCCCAACTCTGTCTATCCGCTGAAGTCCCGCTATATAATAAAGCGGGTGGTAGTCTGGAGGCCTACAGATGGCCGTCGCGACACGGGCTAGCCAGGCCAACGGCGTATCATGATAATGGCCCGCTCATGTTGCCTGTCGGCTGTTTTTAAAGTGCCTCTAGAGGCTCACGCGTAATATGTTTGCTGGGAAATGTCGAAACCCAGGCTCGAACCAGGGACCGCCAGATCTTCACTCTGATAGGGAAAATTTCAGTGTCAATAGATTCGCCCCAATGTCAAGGAACATAATTAATTAATGTCAAAAGGGTACTAGTAGCTAACTTCGTTATTATTGGGAGTACACACAAATCATTTTTCACCACCAAACCGAGCAAGATGCAATTGAATGGGAGTCTGTCAGCCACCAGAATCACTCGAAGTCAGCAAGAAGGATGAGATTCTCCTCGAAATTCTCGTGATCACGTGCATAATATTATCATTCGTTATCATTATTTTATTGAAAATACTTGTGAAAGCTGTAATTAGAAAAGTTCGTCATATTCGACTGAAATAAAATACCAATATGAATATTGATTAGTTTATCTTGATATGATATCGCACTGAACACCGGATAGGGCCTTCCTGTTCATATATGATAACACACGCAGCTGTTCCAATAAATTTTGTTATTCGTTGAAAATTTGTATCTCTTTATACGGCACGTGTGGAAGACAACCGTTGGAAACATTCAATGTATTTGAAACATCGATGAAACGTCGACGTCATCATTTTTCTGTCACTTGTATAAAAAATTTAATTGTGAACGGCCAATGATAACCCATCCAAATCAATGAATGATAATTACGAGAAAATAACATCACTTTTACTGGAGAACGTGAATTTGAAAAAATAATCATGTCATATCAAAATTGCGAATAATGTATACAGAAAGACCTAAGAGAAAAATAAAGGGAATTGGAAAAGGCCGACACCGTTCATGATAGAGAAAAAACATTGCGACTAATATAAAAACATGGTGATATAATAAGAGAAATTATACTGAACAGCTCATTGGTTATAAGGAAAATCTTCGACGTCCTATCAAGAAAATAAAAACAGATATAAAATATACAGACTATTCCACTCACGAGGAAAAAGAAAAAGTCAACGGACCAAAGCGAATCGATGTACCTACTATAGTTGTGCCTCCCGAAACACCATTCAAACACTGAGTGGAAGCCGATGAGGATTATTTGTTGAAGGATTCGTCTCAATGTAACATAATTAAGCATTTTCACATGTCAAAAAGACTATAGGAGCTGAACAAGCTTCATATATTCTTGTTGAACTGATATGTGAACATCGCACCGAAACGAAAGATTCAGCGTTTTCAAGAGTGAATTTCTATAGAGGTCAGCTTCACAATGTACATTAAACAATATACGAAACTTCGAGAATAAAGTCAATGAAGAAATACAAATTAAAAAAATATAAATACAACTTTCCATAATGGAGCAGAGACAGAGTACTCAAAAAATAATACATGTCCCAAAATGAGGAAAAAAACCATGGTCATAATGAATTTTATATAGAGTGTTCCATAAAATATATATCACGTTTAAAATCGTTTAATGTATTTCAAAATGAGGGAAAGCATATACAGAGAGAAAATGAAAAAATCAGCGTATGTGAATTGTCAACGCAGCGGTAATTCAACAAACTGACGGAAATAAAATACAGAATATCCCAATAGCAATCGCAATGAACAAGCAGCGAATATATACCAGCACCTCAAACACAGTGGAAAAACATAGCTATCATTTCAAAAAAAAGTACATGATTCGTAGATATACAGAATTACCCAAAGTAAAAAAATTGCATCATATTATACACAGTGTCTTGAAGGGACACCCCAAAAAATAGAATTTTCACATCCAATATCCACACAACTTTGAACTCAGTTTTCTGAAAAGTATTGTCAACTGAAAAAACAGAAGATGCATCGTCATTTTTGACGTTTTAAATACATAAAACAAAAATTTAAACCCAATTTCTTCCCATTTACATATATTTCACAACATATTGATAACAAATACAGATGTGGATCGTCTTGAAACAACCGTTTCGACCTTCATGAGGTCATCATCAGGTTCTCAACGTGTCGAAGCATAATCAGAATCTCAACGTTTCGAACCATCTTCAGTTGTTTACATTGGATCATTTTAACGTTTTTATGTTTCAAAAATAAGTTCAACTTTTTTCAAGAAAAAACAATTTTTTTATACAAATGTAATTTTACGAACATATATCCATTTACACAAAATATACACATTGTGAAGACTACAAGAACGATCCTTTTGATGGTGATTCAAACAGGATGCTCTGTCTGTGTTGTCGAATGTAGGAACCATCTACACTGAGTCATCCATTTCTCCCAAATTCATTATTTGTGGAACAATATTCAATTGTTGAAGTTTCTGGTCCAAAATTATATTTCTCCTGATGTCCTTGTACATAAATTATATTAATATCATGCAGGTTCTGTTTGAGAATTGAATTCAGTGAATGATATTCAACATAACCTGAAGAATATCGTGATCAATGAACGTTTTTTCAATTGGTCGGCGTTTCGCCCATCATCTTTACTCAGCAAAGCATTCGTTCGTTGATAGTAAAATATTGTTGCATTGATCTCCGGTTCTGATGGCAACCTCCTTTGGTTGAAAGTCCATCAACGATGAATGCTACTCGTTGACAGTAAAATGAACAGCTGAGCGCATATTATTGACGTCAATCTCCACGTACACATATATTTGTATCGAAACCATGTCATTATCTGCCAGTATTCAAATCGGAATCCCTGACAATTACGAATGTACCATAATTTTCACGCCAACATTCAGCACACAAACGTTTGAACTGTTCGAATGACATGTCGGGTGAAACGTGTTCATCGAATACGTGTTTTATGTTGAGTTCATTCTGGTTGAACAACACAATCAAATTGCAATTGGCTCAGATCATTTGTTTGGGTATTTTCGAGTGATTTTGAGCTAGATACATGGCGTCAATGTCATTGTGTCTTCTCTACATTGAAATATATTCTCAAATTTTCTGCTGACCATCACAAGTTACATCATCGAATGTAAATATCGAATCGGGTTTGGCTTCGTGGGGCTCATAATTTCCTCGTTTTCTCGGAACGGAAAATAGCCTACTTCTCGACTTCATCCATTACCTCTTGAAGCAGTTGGTACTTTGGTTGATACAGCGACTTTGAGTAGCCGTGAACGTTGTCGTATTCTGCACTATTTCGACTGAACAGTAATGAAAACGCTATATTTGTCTTGCAGATCCTCTCGAGCCCAAGATGATAGCTCGGAAGGAGTGTGGCAATAATGCACCAAGTTTTTTCTGCCTTTGGGCGCTTCGCTAAAGTAGTCCAAGTTTTCGCTGGGTAACATTTTTTTCTTGTAGAATAATCTCCATCAGAATCCACACACTGTTCATCATTCATAATTCCTTGGGGCGGTTGTCCTTTCCGGTTCTCCATTTTTCTTTGCTCTCCATTTCCTCTTTGGTGGAAACAATTTGGAAATTATGTTCAAGTATTTCCATGACCTATTAGTATCGATTTTTCCGTTGAATTTTTTGTGTGCATCGGTAAGCATCAGAATCGTTTTATAGTTCATAATATCTTGATCGGTGAAATTTACAGGCTTATTTTTTATCGGAAGTTCCTTCGGTCAATTCAGGAGTCTCCCGAACCAATTTCATCGTATTATTTTCAATGACCTCAGGTTGCGAGCCTATATAATATTTGAATCCGATCAGATGGATACCATAACAGAAGGGATCAGGTAGTAGCATAGACATGTTGACGCTTCAAAAGTCTCAACTACACCTGGCAATTGCTGTCACATCAGTCATACTTATAGAAACTCATATATACCCTCACTTTTCCTCATATATATATATATATATATATATATATATATATATATATATATATATATATATATATATATATATATATATATATATACTTTCATCTACTTCCTTTTATCGTTGAATAAACTGTAATTTATTACCCTCATTTATGGTCATATATTTTTCCATTTACCATTATTCATCGTCATATATACCCCCATTTACCATCATTCACCACCATATACCACCATTTACCATCATTTACCTCCATATATATATACTCCTATTTACCGTCATTTACCCCTATATATACCCTCATTTACCATCATTCAGCTCCATATATACCCCATTTACCATCAATTACCCTCATAAATAATATCAAAAGCAAGAAAGCCGTCGAGTTGACTCCTTAAAATACAGTAGATTGATTGAAAATACTTGGGTTATAGGTCTCGAGAACGTAAAAGATGGGTGTTCCACAGAGATCCTATTCAGGTTAGGGGTGAATATACAAGAGATAGTATTGTGATGTCACCTTACCCTTACCTCAACAGTGACACGTCTTACCTAATTTTACACTATACGAGGTCTAATCTCACGACTTAAGTCTTCCCCTGAAATATATTTGTACTCAACGTCGTTCAGTAATGAGGTAATTGATGATTCAACGTTACGAATAAAAAATATATACTTCGTTGAAACTTTCGGTAGAGTATATCAAATGAAGCAGAAATTTGAACATGGAGACGATGTTTGAATAATGGAAAAGGACGCATTAGACATATGTAAATAATGCGAAATATTGAATATGAAAATGATGTTCTTGATACTTAAAAAATATAACCAGATTTCCTTAAAGATTAATTTAACTATTTTTTCCCTGTTGAAGATTCAGATGGCTCGTGGTGATCTGTAGAATGACCCAATATTTTTCGGCGCATAAGTATGGCTCAGTTCAGCGTATTCAGCGGGTTAGTATGGCTCAGTTCGACACATTCGGCGCGTAAGTATGGCGTATTCAGCACGTAAGTATGCCTCAGTTTGACGTATCCAACACGTTAGTATGGCTCTGTATGGTGAAGTCTCAAGGCTGAATATCCTAGCTCAACCTGAGGTACACAGATGTACACAGGTTCAATGGTACTATAAAACGCCACCTGTATTTCTATAAACGTGAATGATGTGTCAGTGATTGTCAGTTGTTGTGAGACTTTCGTAGTGTCAACATATATAGTATTTCTAATCCCAATTGGACCGACATAAAAAGTTTCGAGAAGGAATTATCTTCCACACGACAGAAGTTTTTTATGATTGTACCAAGAACGCTTCGAAAGTAAAAACACTGGTAGTATATAAATTTCCCATTTGCCGGGCAGTGCTTATGAACACTACTCGTAGTGCTCTTATTTCCATTGCCGTTCCAATTGGGATTAGAATAACTATACTAATGTTGATTTCAAATTCAAGAACATCTCATCAATCTCGCCAAGTGTGGTTACAATCTAGGTTACAGCAACGATAAAACATAGCCATTGGTTCATCAGCAGACCTTGTTTGCAACTGCAACTGAGAAATTCCGTATAGTTGAAATGCGCTTCAGTATAGTGATTATTGGCGGAATTCAAGTGTAGAAGTTCGTTGGGCCAATATTCGCCGTTCAAAGACAAATGGATATTTTGAATGTTGACATGTTGTAAGGTGGTAGGATCGACGAGAATGTTATCTCGTACATTAGTTCGGAAACACACGATGACAGCGTGGTTTCTCAACATTGGTACTCATCTTAACCCACCATATTTCACGTTGAGCATTTGTCTAATCGAATTCCTTGAATTCTTTCTGGAATGTAATCATAGGTCTGTCGTCTATATGGACTTCATCAATTTTCATTCATTTCCGCATTAGGAAAAATATTTGACTTCAATTCAATGCTATCGATCACAATTCGAGCCGTAGTCGTTCTCACCGATATTATCTCCTCACTTTATAATGACGAATCAATATAATTTCGAACTCGGCCAATCGTAGAGTTTTGTTCGGATCGATCGATAATCATTGAGAATATGTCGGAGCGGTAGAGAAGGCTGGAAGAATTGTCATCTCCATTCAAAAAGGCAAACGGGATAATTCCAGCCGCCTAAGGCCAAATTCTGAGAATCTGTAGGTTTGTAACATAATAGGACTCTCCTCGAATGAGGGGCAAATGTTATATCATCATCAGGGACAAAATTAAATCACCTTCCCATTATTTAATTCAAGTCTACCTTTAATCAGTAGCAGAGATGAACTCCTGGCAGAAAACGAGTCCACCTGATCGATGCAAAATTCCATGATATCGTTCAATTGAATGCCTTACGAAACGTGTATAAGTTCTCTATTCGGCTTCGAATGGACTCGTCGAATTTCGAGACCGATACAAATCGAAAATGGACGCTGAGATGAAAGCATCATTGTCGCCTCCCTCTTCTTTTGAAGCTCATTCAGATCAATCAATTTTCAACCGATAGAACGGAGAGGATTCACCAAAGCTGCTGCTGCTGCCGCACCACGCTCGCTTGAACTTTTCTGCAATACTGATACCGTGACGTCACTCTTTACCCTTTTATTTCTACCGCTGTCACTGTCATAACTAATCCCATTTGTTCTCGCGACTCTGAGTTCCAAAACCAAAGTAATTTTGCCCTTGAAAATCCCTTTGATCGAGCACCAACACCGTAATGTTTGTGGATTTCACGTTGAGGTTGACAGATAGATAGAGTTAATCCGAAGGTTTTCGTCTATCGCGTAACCGAGATCGAAAGCTATCCGAAATTCATAGATCGTGCGCAGGCGTGCCACATCGAAGGCTCCCGAAGTCATACTGCACTTTCAACGTAATGTTACAGGTAGATCGGAAAAATGCATTTCGTTTCAATTACGCCTATATGCTATATGCTATCTGGCTCCACGGATGAAATGGCAGAGATTTACTGAAGGTCTTGCACTTCAACGTATAATTGTTGGTTTGAGAGAGGGTATGAACGATTCAAATCGGCAATTACATAGCTGCCCGTGGAATTCAATGGTACGCAACACGTCAGATCCATCGTAATAGCGGAATTTTGACCCTTTCAATGTACGGTATGGTATTATACGAGTGAAATGATCGAAGCGCCAACTCATATTCTTTTTTTTGCATTCGATCGATAGGGTTGCGGCAAAGGAGAACACGTGAATGTCACTGTTTACTCTCAGCAACAGCGACATGATAACGAATGACACCACCGCCACTATGACAGCATTTAAATACAATTTCAATCATACATTATTTATTCAGGCATTAGAAATTTCAAACAGAGATGACCGCACTTTATTTCACTATAAGTCTAATATTGACGGTTGTTGGGAAATTTCGACTTTGCCGCCTCTGCCCCCATCTAAATATCTGACCAATTCAGCATCGGCCAAATTCCCAAACGAATCGAATAATCTACTTTGCCGTTGGTTTTCTATAAGTTACCCAATGAGTGCCTGTTTCGTTTCGTCCATGTTGACGATGGCACATTCTTTTTTTTAAAAGGGAGAGTCCAAACCACTTTTGGCATTCTTTCTCACAAACAACCCTCACCTATGGTTTCCCAGGGCCCTTTGGGATGACGTTTATTTTTTTTCCCAAATTTTCTGGGCTTTTTGGATCTACAAATTTTTCTGGCTGATGCTCCGCCGCAGTCCCACCTGAAAAAGACCGGCAAAATATCGATATGAGGTGGGAAACCTTATTTTGGAAAATTATGCGGGAACTTTGACTCTCGTTTCCCACAATTTCTTTTAATACTCGGCCCTTTTTTCAACTTTGGCGGTTCCCCAAAGGGGGAACGGTTTGGGGGTTTGGGCGATGGGGCCTCACTGCTTAACCGAGATTTTTTTTGACTTTCATGGCTCCGGTGACGGGGAAAAAGCGTTTGCACGTTCTCCAAAACCCGAATTTTGGCTTTGACCTTTTCCCCAAACTCTGTCCTCCAGCATTTTATGTTATCTATTTTTGAGAAACGTCCAATGGATTCATCCGGGATCGCCCCGTCCCAAACCCCGTTCTTGTAGCCTTGTTCCCGCTGAAATTTGGTGATAATTATCTTTTTGCATAAAGCCCGAAAAAAAAAAAATTGCATTCAATGGGACCGACATCAAATGGGTATATGAAATCACGTCCAAAATTTTGATAACCCCCTGAGATGAACTTCGAACGAGAGCTTATCTTTGGGAACAACCCCTCACATTGAACACACCCCACCCTGGGTACACCAACATGAAGATTGACTTCACAGCGATGACATCCCGTCATATGGTTCCAGCTAAAATTCAAGGGGTGGGGGTTAATTTCATATTCGATATTTATGAAGGTTTTGGAAGTGTATTTTGGGGTTTTTTGAACTGGGCCCGGTTGGGGGGGTTGTGTCAGGTTAAACCCAAAGGTTGGGCCAGGGGGAAATTGGGGGTTTGGGGCCCGATTTGGGAAACGGTTGGCCCCGGGTTGGGAAAAGGTTCCCCCGGAAAAAAAACGAGTTGGGAGATGGGTCGGGATGGAGGATGTACTCATTCCAGTGATTGATTCGTTATTTTTTTGTCAGTTGCAGTTTGAACGTCAATTAAAAAATGTCCATCCTACCAAACCCCCTGACTGTTATGGCATCCAAAAGGTTTGGGGGGGGTTTTTTTATGGGCAGAGAGTCTATAGACATTGAAGGCAGTCCATTGAAGCTGGAAAGTGATTCATTTGAACTGTCAGAAGGTTTAAAAGGGTACTTCTAAAAAGCATTCAGAAATTTTTCCTCAAGACATTTCCAACTAAAAAGACGATACTGGTCCCTTGTACACAAAATCCCAAAGAGGGAAAAAAATTTGCAAACAAGTCTTAAAAATACAAAAAATTTTCCCAAAAATTTTTTCCCACCACAGTAAAAAAAAGGAGTTCAAAAAAGGAAAATTTTGGAAAAGGATAACTTGTAAAGAAAAGATGAATAAGGGCCCCCCCTGAAGATTCTGATCAGAACAAAGCATCGTTCAAAAAAGAACACACGCTTTCATCGAAAACTTTGACGTTTATGCAGGGGGGACATGGGAATTTGGCGGCTGGGGGGTGGGGACACATTGGAATATTCCCAAAATTTTAAACCGTTATCTGTGGCCCCCAGCGGATCTAGAAAAACAAAAACCCCATGCTCTGTCACTGTTGGAGGAAAATTCCCCCAAATTTCCCAAAAATTCGTCCCTTCGAAATCCTTGTATTCCCAAGTATCCCATTTATCAAAACTGAGGGGAAAGGATGAAATCGACCTTTTTCCCCTACAGAGACAACGATGAAATAATCCCCATGGAGATCTTGGTCTATGACTATTTCATCTTTGACGATGTGGGCCCGCGATGGACAACAAAAAATTTGAAAATATTTTAAAGTTGCGGGGACAAACAGATCAATGCCATCTAACCTGTCAGCCTTAGTCGAAAGTGCCCAAACAGCTGATACGTGACAATTGCAATATGGTTTCGCTCTTCGAAAGGGGCAAAATCAACTTGCGGGTTTTCGATGAGCACGTTTTTTTCGACATGACTTTCGAACAATTCAATGTTGGTTTACCCAATACGATCCCCGTCCAAATAAAGGACTTCGATTTGAACGTGGGGGACCGCAAAAACTTTGGCATTATATAAAAAAATAGTTGCGTGACCCTCACGTCTTTCAACGTCAATATTTCCCGGGCGAGAGGGTCGTTAAAGCCATCCGACAAAAAAAGGGCCCGAAATTCTACAGTCCCACGGAAAAAAATCCTGGGCCCCGAAACTTGGGGAAAAAGAATGAAACGATACGCTGAATAATTTTTTTAAAACCCCTATTTCCCCCCACTTCAACAAAACCCAAGTTTGTCGAAAAATCAAAAAATTCCATTCCCAAAAAAAGGAGGAGCAACAACAGCAAAAAACCCGAAGTTGAAGGGGAAAAAGGGGTCAAAGAAGAGGAAGAAGTAGAATAGAATACTGAAAAAAAGTCCCGTGACGAAAAAAATATTATTCTGACGATGCAGCCACGGAATTTTTTTTCCCCAGCTCTAAAACAAAGTGGAGACCAAAACCGGTTCTGGCTCCCCCACCACTATGACGTCACGGGGGGACCAAAGGTTGCAGGTGTGCAATTTTGGGGTTTGACCTTGAGATTTGACTTTGAGATTTGTCATTGGGGTTTTGACATTGGGTTTGGTCGACTTTTTTGGGGGTTCGACTGGTTTTTTTCCTTGAGTTTTACCTTGAGATTCCTTTCATTAAAAATTTGACTTTGAATTTGACCAAGGGGGAACCTAAAGATTTGATCTCGATTTTGTTTTTTTTGTGGGTAGGCATACATATTCTGTGTGGTCATTTACCTTCATGAATCCTTCACTTTTCCCCAAAAAGGGGGGGCGTTT
>JAFIRS010005163.1:0-64096 GCA_018342105.1 Gonioctena quinquepunctata
ATTTTGACGAAAAAATCGAAATATCCGACCGCGAAAACTGCCGCATACCAATTTTGAATCAATAGACCATAATCAAAAACTGTCCCCATCTTGGAGCCACCATCTTGAATTTATTTTGACAAAAAATTCATAATCTCTTAACCTGAACCCCCCCACATCCCAATTTTGAATAAAATATGACCATAATCAGAAAACTGGTCCTCCATCTTGGAGCCACCATCTTGAATTTATGTATTTTGACAAAAAATTCGAAATATCCGACCGCGAAAACCCGCCGCATACCAATTTTGAATCGAATCGGACCATAATCACAAAACTCGTCCCCATCTTGGAGCCGCCATCTTAAATTCATGAATTTCGACAAAATATTCATAATCTCCGACCCCGAAAACCCTCGCATTCCAATTTTGAATCGAAATAGACCATAATCACAAAACTCGCCCTCCATTTTGGGGCCGTCATCTTGAATTTATGAATTTTTACAAGAAATTTCATAATCTGCGACCCCGGAAACCCTCAGATACCAATTTTAAATCGAATCGGACCATAATCACAAAACTCGTCTGCCATCTTGGAGCCGCCATCTTGAATTCATGAATTTTGACAAAAAATTAATAATTTCTGACCCCGTAAACCATCACATACCAATTTTGGATCAAATCGGACCATAATTACAAATATCGTCCGCCATCTTGAAGCCGCCATTTTTTTTTTCTCCAACAAAAATTCCATAATGCATTGTCACCAGAATTATGAACACATGCCAAATTTCAAATTAATCGGACGACTAGAAGTCGGTCAAAATTCAGTTGCAAGATTTGACCCGAACATACATACATAGTTACATACATACAAACATTGCAACAAATTTGTCCACCAATCACGCTATACTCAAACTCACTGAATACATCAATCTTGGTTTCGAAAATAGTGATTACACCTGTATTACCTTTCTGGATCTGTCAAAAGCGTTCGACTGCATTACCCATAATATCCTTCTGGGAAAACTGAAGTCGTATCTCACAAACCGAAGTCAGTATGTTCACATAATAATAATATTTCCTACTGCAAGGAAATTCAATACGGAGTACCGCAAGGGTCGGTTATGGGACCTCTGTTGTTTCTGTTATTTATAAATGACCTTCCAACATCCTCTCCCTCCTCAAATTTTATCCTTTATGCGGATGACACCTCGGTAATTCACGCCGATTATGATATATCCGTACTTGAACGAACTGTTAACAACGAAAACAGATCCATTAAACAATGGCTTTTGGCTAGGAAATTGAAACTCAACTCTTCTAAATCAGAAAAAATTATCTTTTCACTGAGACCACATCAAGTAGCATCCTCGACCACAGTTAATTTCCTAGGTGTAACAATCGATTCCAAATTGACATGGGTAGAGCATTGTATGAAAGTTGCTAAAAGGCTCCTAGTAACACTTTTCTATTTAGACTAGGAGGAATCGGCGCATGAGTAGCGAAAACTATTACACCTCAATTTTTTTATGCGATCCTCTTCAAATTGCCCTACTGATGATATAAATGCATGTTGCCATGGGGCAACCCCGTGCCATATTGTTTAAACCGAAATTGTTTAAACAATTGCAGGGAATTGTTATTTTTCAACCGGACAGTTTTTTTTATATTCTTTATTGAAATACAAATTGAAAAGGTCATATGACTTTTCACGATGAAGTTAATATTTTTGGAGATATGAATTTTTAAAGGTTCGAAAAATCTCAAATTTGGGTACTTTTGACCCATGAAAAATATATTAAAAAAAATATATATATAAATAATATTTTTTTTTAAATTCTTTATATGATAGTTAATAATATTCTTAATAGATATTTTTAAAAAAATCATTGTTTATACCTGTTTTTTTATTGTTAATTTCGCGCGCTCACAAGTATGGGAGAACAGGAATAACGGGATAACGGAAATAACGGGATAACGGGATGACAGGATAAGGGGATAACGGGATAAAGAAAAAACGGGATGACAGGAAAATGGGATAACGGGATAACAAAAAAACGGGATAATGGGATGCAGGAAAGGGGATAAGGGATAAAAAAACGGGATAACAGGAAAACGGGATAACGGGACAACAGGAAGCGGAAGGAGTCAAAAGCATAGTCTAGATGGAACAACATAAAGGAAAACATAGAAAAAAAGAAATTCTACGCGGACGAGAGTTTTCGGGAAAAACATTTTAGGGAACATAGAAATTTGGACAGGACAACGACTGTCGGGTCAGCTAGTGCTCTATTTAATCAACAATTTTGTCACAAGAACAAACAAAGATCTTGAGGTTTTATACAAAGAGTCTCCATGAAAAAATAAAAAACAAAAAAAAAGGAATCTTTCCATAAAAGTATTTTTTATTTTATTATTCTTCAATTAATTTGAATGTTTTTTCAAAACATTTAAAAAATAAAATACATTATCTTATATGTAATATAAATATAAATTACTATGATAATAACAAAAAAGTAATATAAACTGATAAAAAAGTAATTTTAATTACATGTTCCGATTCATGCTTAAATAACTTTTGTAAAATTGATTCCAGAAAAAAATTTGTTGAAAACAAATTGTAGACAATTTCATTATTAATAACATTGCTCTCTTTAACAATCTTGATAAAGTTAATAGTTTTTAAGATAAATGATAAATAATAATTCAGGACACAGAGAGGCCGATGCAGCGCATGAGTCAGAGAGAGACGGCGATACTTAAAGGTAAGCAACGCATACTTGTGAGCGCGCGAAATTAACAATAAAAAAACAGGTATAAACAATGAAATTTTTTAAAATATCTATTAAGAATATTATAAACTATTGTATAAAGAATTAAAAAAAAAATTATTTTTTTTTTTTAAATATATTTTTCATGGGACTAATTTAACCAATTTTTTTTAAAAAAAAAAGAAAAAACATAGGACCTTTTTAATTTGTATTTCAATAAAGAATATAAAAAAAATTGTCCGATTGAAAAATAACAATTCCTTGCAATTGTTTAAACAATTTCGGTTTAAACAATATGGCACGGGGTTGCCCCATGGCAACATGCATTCATATCATCAGTAGGGCAATTTGAAGAGGATCGCATAAAAAAATTGAGGTGGAATAGTTTTCGGTACTCATGCGCCGATTCCTCCTAGTCTAATTGAGAAACCTCTCTAATATAGTATAGTATCTCAAAAGATAACTGCCTATTACGGTCTTATCCACTCACTTATATCTCACGCAATTATCGCATGCGGTCATTCCTGTCATGTCGAGGATGTATTTAAATTTCAACGAAGGGCGATAAGGGTAATAGCAGGACTCGGATACAAAGATGACTGCAAACAAGCATTTGTAAATCTTAAAATAATGACTGTTCCTTGTATATTCATATTCAGGTGTCTACTTCATCTGAAAGAAAACGAGGCTTCATATAGTACCAATATGCATAACCATCAATATAACACAAGTATTTCTCATGACATCCACATATCACATCCGAGATTGCTGAGAAATAGAGATGCTGTATCTTATCATGCACCAAAATTTTTCAATGCGCTTCCAGAATGGATCAGGAATCAAAATCATACCTCTTTTAGGCGATACATGAAAAAATTATTTCTCGAATCTCCACTCTACAAATACGATAAATTCTTTTTTCTTGAGATCGCTGAAGTTTCGCGGTCATGGCATACACACTATTTTTCGGGCAATCGTCAAAATTATTAAACTAGATAATTGCAAATAAATAGATAATTGCTTCAAAATCGACAGCAGTTCAATTTAATTAACATAGTCACAGCGTTGCTATGGAAATGATATGGTTGAATATATAAAAACCATTTTGAAAGTTCTTGACAAAACGTAGTTCTTGACAAATGTCTAATACTGATATTTCAGTATCTTGCACTCCTCCAGAGCTAAAAAGTATTGTAAACTTGGCGCTTTCCGTTTTAGTACCTGAAAATTCTAAACGGCAGCACGTAAAATGTTATAGCGAGTTTAAAGATTGGTGTGACAACAGAATGTAAAATAATCTTGTCATTGTAGTATTTTAAAAATGTCAAATTTGGAAGTGTCGTTTGGTTTGGCGGCCGTTGCTATGGGTAACAACCGCGAAATTGAATTTCGCGGACTGTGTTGAGAACGCAAAATACTCATTTCGCGTGCGATTTCGCGAAAATAGTTATTTGTATGCCAAGGCCGCGAAATACCTTTTTAGCGATCGAAAGAAAAGTTATCGCCGAGGCCGCTTGCGGCCGTGGCACGATAATTTTGAGGTCGCTGAAAAGCTTCGCGGTCATGGCATACACACTATTTTTCGTGCAATCGTCAAAATTATTAAACTAGATAATTGCACAAAAATATATCATTGCTTCAAAATCGACAGCAGTTCAATTTAATTAACATAGTCACAGCGTTGCTATGGAAATGATATGGTTGAATATATACATACAGTTCTTGACAAAACGCAAATATGTCAGATACTGATAGTGATATTTTAGTATCACTCCTCCAGAGCCAATTGTAAACTTGGCGCCCTCCGTTTTGATACCTGAAAATTCTAAACGCCAGTACGAAAAATGTTACAGCGAGTTTAAAGATTGGTGTGACAAACAGAATGTAAAATAATCCTTGTTATTGACGTATTTTAGACATGTCAAATTCGAAAGTGACACTTGGTTTGGCGGCCGTTGCTATGGGTAACAGCCGTGAAATTGAATTTCGCGGACTGTGTTGAGAACGCGAAATATTCACTTTGCGTGCGATTGCACGAAAAATATTGTATGCAACACGTACGCAAATGGTTTTCGGCAACCGTCCGGGATGTACCCACTTCCCGGACGCTTTTTCTTTGAGAAAGTAGCATTTTCCGGCCTAGTCCGGGAAGTACGTACTTCCCGGACTAGGCCGGGAAGAATCACGTCGTTGTTGTCATTGTAAATATGAAAATCTTGGTAGGTATGGTTTTGATAAATGCAGTTGATCATTACCATAGCAACGAAATAACGGCTGACAGTTCATATGAAATTAGTTAAATATACCAAGCATTTCCCTTCAATTGATCGAATTTTAATATAAATATTAATATAAATGAGAATTAGAATGTTCTGTTGATATGTAGTATTTTCTGTTCTGTTCTGTTCAATTCAAATAAGAATTAAAATGTATAATAAAGAAATAAAGAAATATGTCGTCTCATTGATTTGTTATTCTACACGGTTGCCGAAAGAATATTGTACGCAACACGCCCGAAAATAGTTTTTTTGGACTCACAGACTTCCAGGACTCGCCTACGGCTCGTCCTAGAATTTTGTCTATTCGTCCAAAAAAAAAACTATTTTCCGGACTTGTTACGTAAATGACTATTGCGGACTCATCTTCATATTATGGACTCGGCTAGCGCCTCACCCGTAAACATTACGATTCGTCCGCGAAAGCCTCATTTTCTGTACCTGTTACATAAACTACTATTATACAGTGCTCGTCTAAAGTCCGTTCCCCCCCTACTAATTTTACGAACCACCTGGTATATCGCAAAGAAATTTGGAGGTCTTAAATGGGAGATAAAAACCTACTTTTTCATGAAAAAATCACAGTTGAAAGTTTTAAAATGACGGCTGAGCGCCATCTTCAATATTTTTTTAAATAGAACACCCCGTATATTATTTTATTTTCAAAATCTGCTCATAATTCTCAACATACACTTTATTCCTAAGCTCAATTGTTTTAGAAATATTAACGTTTGAAAAGTGACATTCCGGTTTAAAATGAAGTATGGATTTTGGTCACATCCGGTAAAACATTTTGCTAACTAAACGTTGTTATTAATTTGTAGTTAAAACTCTTAATGAATTCGACTAATAAGAGGCGTACAGAGAGTTTATTGAGGATAAACAGTACCGCTTACCGGAAAATCTCGAAGCTTACGAATGTGTTCTGTAATTTCACAATCAAAACAAATTAATTAGCTAAAAAATTATAATTTATTTTTGAATAACACTTTTATTTAACCCCAACAATTATTTCATCAAGTGTTCAATGTGGCCCCCTACTAAATCTTGACGATGAAGTGCCCTATTATAAATAGCTTCTCTCACGTTGATGAAAGTCTGTTCATCTATTTCTTCACATGTATCTATTATTCTGCGTTCCAACTCTTCTATTGTTTGGCATTCAGTGGCGTAGATTTTGGACTTCAGAGACGCCCAAAGGAAAAAATCTTGAGGTGTAAGATCCGGAGATCTTGGTGGCCATTCTGTACTTCCCCTGCGACCTATCCATCGCCACGAAAGTTTGTATCGAGGAACTCTCTAGCCATGCGATAGAAATGGGGAGGTGCCCCATCCTGCTGAAATATGATTTCACGATTTTCGAACTCTTCCTAATTGTTTAATACAATTTGTCTTATTCGAGGTTCAATTTCAGTTTCTAAAATATTTCTGAAAAGAACTCCTGTAAGATTGCCTCTGATGAAAATCGGTCCAACAACGCGATTGCCCAAAATCCCCGTCCAAATATTCACCTTTTTAGGAAACTGGATATGTCCCTCTCTAAAAATATGCGGATTAGTATCGCTCCAGTATCGTACATTCTGTTTGTTGACTTTTCCATTAAGAAAAAACGTGCATTTATCTGCGAAACATACACGTTTTAGGAAGCCGCGTTCTCCTTCAATTGTTCTTGTTAACCACACACAAAATTCAACCCTCCGGTCTGGATCATCCTCCGTGAGAGCTCATCCTCCGTGAGAGCATGCAGGATTTTCATTTTATAGGGATGAAACTTTTCTTTTTTTAGGACTCTTTGGACACTTTTTCAACTTACTCCACAGGATTCAGCAACTGCAGACGTCGACTGAGTCGGATTGATTACCATTTCAGCAACAATTTCTACCTTTTTTTCTTCTGAAAGAGGCGGTCTTCCTGATCTTGGAGGTTACTAAAAAGTTTCCGCAAATATGACCTCGAAATAGGATTCTCGGGAAATCTATCATTAAACATACGGACTGCTAAATGATAATTTCTTACAGCATCTCCAAATATCAAAACTGCTTCAAATTTATCGTCTAAACTACGAGCCATGATCACACTTTTCATAAAAAGATTTAGGCGCTCAACGGACTATTTGACAGTTAGTAGTTCAGTTTGACAGTAAATAAGATGTTACCGAGACAACGATTTTTTCCAATGCAAACTTGATTGAAAGCAACATTAGTGTTTTTGGTTGGGTTTGAAATGACCAAAATGTCACTTTTCAAACGTTAATATTTCGAAAACAATTGAATTTAGGAGTGAAGTGTATTAGAGAAAACTGTTGGGAATTATGAGCAGATTTCGAAAATGGAATAATATACGGGGTGTTCTATTTGAAAAAACTATTGAAGATGGCGCTCAGCCGCCATTTCAAAACTTTTAGCTGTGATTTTTTTATGAAAAAGTAGGTTTTCATCTCCTATTTAAGCCCTCCAAATTTCGTTGCGATATACCAGGTGGTTCAAAAATTAGTAGGGGTGAACGAACTTTAGACGAGCACTGTATAACTGTGTCTATCGCTAAAAAGAGTATTCTCAGTCCACCATATTTTTTTTTTTTTTTTATGTTCTGGTTCCCACGAAAAGGGATATCCTGTAATGTTCAGAGAACATCGTGGGAACCAAGGGAAAGAAGGTAGGAGTTGGTGTTCTTCTTAAATTATATATTATTATATACCTATTACCTATTTTCTAAGAAATGGAAAAAATATCTCGTAATGTCTTCTAAATCGTCGTGCTGGCAATTTCAATGGAAATTATCAACCATCATCCCGGTTGAGCACACGTTCGATAATACTCCGGGTCATAACTTTTCGGCTGCCCGATTTCGTGTTTGCAAAAGAGACCGAACGTCCGCCCTCGCTATATTTACCTTAACTGATACGTCACTAGCGTTGCCTTTTAATTGAATCATTTTGCTTTCAATCGAAAATTAGCTTTGTACGGATCTCTGCCAACTAACCGCCGTCCCCGGGGATTGCCGCTCCCGACCATCATTCTCTTCTTCAAACTTTGTACAGAGCCGCACAGATTGTTTGCTACGGTTTACACATGACGATCGTGTTTGTTTTTCTTATTATTGCCTATTATTCGCTGAGCTGATTGCTTCGCGTATCTTTGTGGATTTTTGTAAGCCCTTAAAAATCATCTGCTGGATATAGAATTACTCAGCTTGTTTCACACGTGGCAATTCCTGTTTAAAATCGTCAATTTTTCCTACTCATTGTGGAATTTCCCCTGAAGCACTGCGGACCCAGTGATATCATGTGATTTTTCATTTTGTATCGAATAGGGAAATAATTTTTCATACGATGACCATACGAGCGAGAGCGGGCTGAAAAAAAAACGGCATAGGCAAGAAACATGGGATTGCCTCTTTGTAAACATTTGTGTGACTTTATCTATTATATTAGATATTTTATTCTTAACCAGTGTGTCTTCAATTCAAGTATTTTGGCAAGTGTGGAGAACAGGAAACATTTGTACAAGGCGCTGGCATCCTTGCCAGTAGATTTTTTTTCAAATGGATAATTTTCTATCCAAAAATGAACGAATTCACTTCTGGATAGAAATGTTCTCAATGAGGATTATTGCTGAATTAAGTGAACGAACCATTTACATGAAAAAATACGTTAATGTTTGTAATATTATTTGAGAAATCCGTTTGTACCGGTACAATACTAGCTGCTCCTCAACAGTTACTCACCTGAAATTTCTTGAGATCTAGCTCGGCCACTCTCCTCAACAACTTGAAAGTAACAGATGCCAAACTCAAACAAGGGACCGGAATAATCGGAGGCGATTGCCCATCTACCCTCGGCGTCGAGTCAGGAGGTAGAAGAGACCCATATAGCATAGATACACAGCCCAATAATTCGGTGCCATGAAGAGTACTCACCTGAGGACAAAAAAAAGAGTCTCAAACCAGAATTAGTTTTTATCGTGTAGTAGGATAATATAACGTATCCTCGTGACATTCTAAATGGAGAATAAGCTCTGAAACGCGGTGTAAATTCCTACCAGCAGACTTATTGATCAATTTTTCAAAAAGATAATGCTCATCAAGTAAACACAAGTATTATGTGGTCCCGCCAAAAACAGTTCCGTGAAGTTATTGTGTTGCCGGATATAACCTAGTGAGCTAAAAACAGCATAATTGTACTCTGTTTCCTAATGTGAGAGAGTAATAAATCATTATTCAACTGTAAAACCGAGTCGTCTTCGCCGTATTCCATAGGCGTACAAGGTTAAATCTAGAGTTCATGTCATTGGATAGCTTATCAAAAAATAATGTGCAAGTATTGTCGTGGATTAATCAACTTTCGGAAGAATCTATCTATTCAATTTTCAATTGAGAATGTTTCCATTTTCAACATAGATATTCAATTGTTTTTCTATTTACATTTCCTGGTGGTTCAGAAAAATGCTACAACTTTCCTAATTTAACCATTTTTTAGCACTTCAAATAATGAGGATATCTATTGGTCCAAATATAACCAATAATCCTGTAAAGTTTGTTCAAAGATATTTCGTACCAGCTTAGTGACTGTTAATATGATTAGCCCCAAACAATGGACAACGCCTAAGTATGCTGAGAGTATGCTCTCTGTAATTCCTGTTCCACGAACAATAAGATAATAAATTTACAATCACCTACCTGATTATCTTTTCCTTACTTCAAAAGTTTTTTTAACAAATAATATTATGTAGATATAAATCCGTCCCTGCGATGAGAGATAACAATATGGTCGGATGTGTTTCACAAATGGAGCTTAGGTAGTTTACCTACCTGTGCCTATCATGAAGACATGAACGCTGATGTTTTTAAAGAATACTTCTAGCAAATGCTACATCTTATTCCTCCTGGGTCTGTTATAGTCATGGATAATACCAGCTATCATTCAAGAAAAACCGAAAAAATGCCAACGTCTTCTTGCAAAAAAATTACATCATGCACTGGCTTACTATAAATAAGAAGCCATTTCATAATGATATGCTGAAAAAGGAGCTACTGGAGGTTGTAAAGGTGAATAAATCTCTGTGTACGAAATTTGTCATCGACGAAATCGCTTCCGCCATATCACTGTGGATTAAACCCCATAGAATTGGTGTGGGCGCAAGTAAAAGGGTTTGTAGCTAGGCATAACACTACTTTTAAAATAAGAGACGTTGAAAACCTTTTACAAAAGGGAATAAAGACAGTGGATTGCGAAAAATGGAGTAAGTGCGTCGAACATGTGATTGGAATAGAAGAAAGAATGTGCGAAACTGATAACGTGCTAGAAAACACTGTGAGCACATTTATCCCAACGACGATAGTTCATCGCAATATGATGGCTAAAATTTAAAAATTCAGTTGTATTGTAAATAACTAGTGGTTTTTTTTATAAATATTAATATTCATTTCAATTAAACTATTTTCATATTATTATTTCTTTTATATGAGTTTTCATCTACTTAATATTATAATAATTAATATCTCAATTATCTGCCTATCTCTATAATTATAATCATCTGTACTTATTATTCTAATAAACTACCTGTTGTTACGCCACTATCACCTAAATTTCATTCAGAAAACTCCTCTTTCTATTGTTATGCAAATTAAGGTGACCCTAAATTAGGACCGATTCGGGGTGTACATCTTAAATAACTGAAATACGGTATTTTTAAATACTATCATTGCAAGTTCATAACACAACCTTTAAGTTGTCCACCCTGTTTGATGGGTTCTGTCATTGCAAATTTACATTTCATCACTCTCTCACATTAGGAAACAGAGTATAACTAAATTTCGAACTTGATATTGTTGGCGTTCTTTTTTGATGTTATGCAGCATCTGGGTAAGCAAGCTCCTCTCGATTTTCTTTCAGTCAACTTTTTTCCTCCTTCTGTTGACGTTGCTCCCCTCTTGTTTTTCACTCCGCCGTCTTCCCTTCTCCCTCCTTCGACGTTGCTCGTCTTGTTCTCTATCTGCTGTCGTCTCTCTTATTCGACAAACTGCTGCTTGATCATTATGACAATATTTTCGGCGTCATCCACCCACAGAATAGAACCCGTAGAAATATTTTCGTGTAAAATGTTCACTGTATGTGGAAATGTTTAAGAACCTGCATGTTTATTATTTCACAACATGTACAATGGTACGTATTGTTGCGAATCCGCTACGCCACTGCCTGTGTTTACGTCTGCTAAGCGCGGTCGACTGGTTGACCTGGATTTTATAACCGAATGATTCCAAGAAGTTCCAGATGATTCGGGAAACGACTGAACTTGTCTGTTGACTACTTAAACAGTCGCGCGCCGCTTGGATTAATCGATTCGAGTATAGTACAATTGATTTATTTAATTGTCAGGGTACAGTGTTGTGTTGTAATATAATAATAAATATATCTTACCAAATGAGTTGGATCCGAATCTTCCGGACAATGGTCCGCCAATGCGGCCAAAAATTGTAAAGCTGCCCCCAAGAAAGCACACGCCGGAGGAATGTCGTGTACTGGTCCTCTAACGGACAAACAACAACGGGCCAGTTGTTCCACAACGCCTACGCAGACAGAAAAACTGCAAAAAATAGATTTACTTCATTATTACTTTGTGTCTATCTAGGCTATGTTCAAAGGTGGGTCGGTCTAATCGGCCACGTAGTTTCAATATGGCAGCTGTTGAAAGACTAAAAAGTTCGAATTTTTATTTTTATTCCAATATTGGCAATCTATATCGATTGGTAGAGCTTTTTGAGCCCCAGAATCACGAACAGTTTTTCTCTAAGATAATATATCTGTTAAATACTGATTATGTTTTTGTTTGCCATTTATGTTCCTTTTTTTTAGTGTTAATTAGCGCTATCCTTTACCTCCTATTGAAACAACTAGTTTTTCAAAAATTGCTCCAACGATTTTCTTCAAAGTGTCTATTAGTAGTTTTTTATATGATCAATAAAATACCACAACTGGGTCAACAGAAGAATCGGAAAAATCGTCTAGGTTAAGCGGCATCCGTAGGATATCCTTCGTGATTGGGTACCCCGCAATTTTATATTTCATTCATTTCTGGTTGTTTCTCAATTGAATATTGATAGATTTTTCTGTGAATTGAAAAATCCACGATTAAAATGAAGTTATTTTTTGTGAATGTCTAACAGAAAACAACTACTTCCCCGGCTAAAGCCACGCTGGACATTGAACTACATCTGATATATATTCTGAAAAGGCCCTAACTCAAAAGTGAAGATAGTGACTAAGGTTTATCTTTCAGTCGCAGATGATTCCACATCTGATTTTATGAACATCCTGTTTATATTTTCAACAAATCGACTCATTTTTATTATCAATCCGATCAATTCAATAATATTTTCAGTGTAAGATGTCTAAAAACCCTGGTGCTTGCACTTATTCCTGTAGAAGTTTAGGATCGACTTGGCGACACTTGGCCTACTTGATAATAGAGATTACTAGCGTGTCAGATGGCGCCAATTTCGTTTTAGTTTCAATTCAGTAACAGGGTATATTTATTTCCTCAGATTTCTTTTTGAGGCGAACTGTTCGCGGGTTCTAATTCTAGCTTTGCTATTGGTTGAAAAGAGACATCTGCCAAACTTCACTAATAGCAAAGCTAGAATTAGAAGCCCCCGAACATTGCACAAAGAAAGCACTGCCGTGTTGTTTTTCGCATTTCGTACCATTTGAATTTGAGGTGAACTGCATTTTGACAGACGGAGTTGGAAATGAAATTGTCATTAAATTAGAAAATATAAAATCCAATGCATACAATAAGGTGAACTATGGAAATATAATTATTAGTCAATTCGTCAAGATTTGTACTTGCTTTTGGTACTGAATACAGGTGAAAATTCGAATCTGCGGCTTTATACTGTCCACACAAAATACAGAGGTGGCCCATTCTACAAAAAGTATCCTTACACCCTGAAAATAAACAATTCCTCGTGCACTAATGAACTGATGAACGAGTGATTTTTTAAAGAACAAACTCAGGAATATGCTAAGCAAGATTTCAAATCAAAGAATGGAAAACGCATAGATACCGACAAAACACTGAAAATAATTTCATATAAGATGCTGCAGATGCCAGAAGTTAAGTTCTGACATTGAACGAGAATATAGAAAAACATTTTTAGACGGCGCCATCTACCACAGAGAGAGAAGCTCTGTTGAAGTAACAGGTGGTGTCCCCTCGAAAATCTAAACAATATCGAATCAGTTCATTCACCAGGGTTTTTAGTCATCTTGATTCAGTGACTAGCTGACAATTGAAGATTATCGGAAAGTCAAAATATGATTTGTGTCCATAGCCACCTCGATAAATGATTGTTATTGAACAGTTGTAATATCACAAGAGAGTGAGAAATTAAGTGAAAATAATTCGACAGATTTTCGAAAACTTGTTGCCAGGTAATATACACGGGAGCCCAACGGGCTCGAGTGGCTATTGCCAAATGGCAACAAGTTTGAGAAAGAAATCTGGATAATTATTTTCTACTTTATCGAACTCTCGTGTGGTATTCTATAGATTATTTTCTGATGTTACGATCATAAACACATTTCCTTGCACAATGATACAATGTACTAAACCGGTTTTGATCCATTTCTCACTTTTCATGCGAATTGATGATAGACGTCAAATTAAAAATATACGTTGTCAGACAATAAAAATAAAATCCCTCAAATTATTTCCCCAGAAATTTTCTAGGTAGAATATTTTCACTATAATAATTTTTGATTGTCCAAAACGTACATGAATCATTGGAATTGAGAGTTTCCATTGGTTTCTAGAAATGTCAAAAAATAATCAACTACATTATTGTGTTCGTATTGGTTGTACACGAAAAGAGTTAATATGGATTGATACCCCATCGATGGTACTTTCGAATGTCGTCAGAGTATCATTATGGTACCATTTGAAAAAATGGTGTTTCGAGTAAAAAAACTTTTTTTTTTACTTTTTTGGACGTATTTCCATACCATTTTATCGAAAAGCGATAGTGTGCATTATTTTGATTATTTGGAATAATTTTAGGAGTTAATGGCTCTCTAGATCGAAAAATAAAATGGGTGTTCTCACAAATGAAATATCAACCATAAGGTATCATTGGATTCAGATAATTACGACGATTTCAAAAATGTAAGAATACACAGGGTGTCCCATTTGAAAATCGAAAGTTGATGTCATTTCCGGAAAAACCGTAAGTTGTTTTTTTTCCAAATATGTCTAGTGATCATATTCAATGTTTCAAATTTCAGAAATAGTAAGTGGGTAATTTATTCATTCAGATAAACAAAGAAGTTTACAGGTCGTCCTCAGCAACGAGGTACAAATTAGGTGTATTTCTGTTGAGTCTAATGCGATTGACGCTACCTAAGCAAGCTTGTATTGTAGCGAGCAACCAAATAAACTCAACAGAGCAGATAACATATAATTATATTTAACTTAGATCCTTAAAAAAGGGAGAGAAGAGTATAAAGATGAAAATAGAGAGAAAGAAAGAAAGATAAAGAGAAATGTAGATAGGGACAACGCATGTAGCAGTGGTTTACAATAAGTTCCAGCCTATACCTTATATGGATTATCTATCGAGTATATTTTCAAACATTTTATAATTATTTTTTATGAATGTCTTCATTTCTCTTTTCAGTTTGAATTTACTGTGGATTTGTTTTAATTGTAAAGGTAATGCATTATATAGTTTTGGTCCTAAATATGATACAAATTTATGGTTTTGGGTGAGTCTACATCTTGGCACATGTATAGTCAGATCTTTACATATCCGACTATTATAGGGATGCTGAATAGTTGTACTTGGAGAGCTGACAGTCCATAATATAGAGTTGAATACGTACAGTTTTCTTACACTTAACAACCCACTTTCATTGTAGAGCAATTCTGCAGAATGTCGCCTGTTTTTCCCCAACATAATTTTCAACAGAGTATTTTGGATTACTTCTAGGTTCTTTATAGAGGACTTGAATGTTCCACCCCACACAATAATACAATAACGCATTATGGACTCAGCCAGAGCATCATAAACTCTTAGCATTAATCTCCTACTCACTATATTTCTGAGCTGGTAGAATTTGTAGATGAGTTTACGTAATCTGACAACAGTACAATCAATATGATATTTCCATCGAAGGCATTGATCCACAAGTACACCCAAGTATTTCATTGTGTTTGTTTTGTTTATGAAAGAGCAGCCACTATGCATATTGGTTTCACATGATGGTTTGTGTATTTTTATAACATTATCTATCGGTTGGTCCCTGCTTGTTGGAGAGAATGCGATATATTTCGTTTTTTCAACGTTGACACTCAGTAAGTTAACACTTAGTCAGTAAAAAATCGTCCTGATACCTGTTTCAGACAGAGTTTGTACTTCGTCCCAAGTATTTCCAATAAATATAATTGCTGTGTGGTCAGCGATTGATGTTATTTTACCCTTAAAATCTGCAATATTAAAAATATCATTGATATACAACAAAAACAGTATTGGCCCCTGCGGCACACCCCTGGTTACTGGTAAGGGATCACTTACTGAGTCGTTGATTTTCACGACTATTACTCAAATAATCTATTACTCAAATAATCTTCAAAAATATCTAATGCGATGCCTCTTATACCATTGTCAGACAGACGCTGGAGAAGAATGTCATGATCTACCGAATCGAATGCTTTGGCCAAGTCCAAAAATACAGTAATGCACTTTTCTTGGTTTTGGAAGCAATTGTCAATTTGGTTGATTATCTGATATACCGCTTTTTCAGTTGATTTGTTTTCTCTAAAACCAAACTGGGTTGATTTGTTGAAAATATAAACAGGATGTTCATAAAATCAGATGTGGAATCATCTGCGACTGAAAGATAAACTTTAGTCACTATCTTCCATCGTCAAGATAACCTCTTGTGGGGTATTCAAGACTGGAATGAAAATCAAATAACTATCTGAATGAAAATGCAAATTTTCAATTTCAGATTTTTTCTTTTGAGTTAGGGCCTCTTCAGAATATCTATCAGATGTAGTTCAATGTCCAGCGTGGCTTTAGCCGGGGAAGTAGTTGTTTTCTGTTAGACATTCACAAAAAATAACTTCATTTCAATCGTGGATTTTTCAATTCACAGAAAAATCTTTCTATCAATATTCAATTGAGAATGTTTCCCTTTTCACCAAACTGGGATTCAGAAAGAATATTATTTTCATTGCAGAAGTGTACTACCCTATTTTTAATGCATTTTTCAAATATTTTTGTGAAGTTGTTAATAAGTGTTATTGGTAGGTAATTTGTTACATTCTTTTTATCGCCCGTTTTGAAAATAGATATCGTAATGGAATCCTTGAAGAAGTGGGAATTTTACCAGTGGAAAATATCAGATTTAAGATGTGGCAGAGCGGTTTTACCAAGAAAGAGTGAAACTTTTTGATTAAAAAAACTGAAATTCCATCCGGACCGGAAGAAGTGTTATTTTTTAGATTTGATATGATAGTGCTTATTTCATTATTCGTGACTGGGTGAAGAAATAGCGAGTTTTTGATATTTCTGCGATTTTCTGTAACAGGAGTTGTTGAATTTTCTATCTTATTTGCCATTTCTTCCCCAATGCCAATGAAGAATTGGTTAAAGTAGTTTGACTTGTCTATATCATCTGGGAGTTTTTTTCCATGGTGTGCATGATTTCGTATTTAGTATCATTTTTTTTCCTACTGTTATTTGTTATTTCATTAATGTTTTGCCAATTTTTTTTTGAGTTGTTACCAGCTTCTCGTAATCTATTTTCGTAATAATTTATTTTAGTTTCTCTCAGAAGATTCGTTAAAAAGTTCCTGTAATTTTTGTATTCAACCTCTCTTTCCGCGGTTAAGATCTTTTTTAAGTTTATCTCTGTACTTAATAGAAGTGAGAAGGCCGTCTGTCATCCATGGTTTTAGTTTTTTTAATTTCACAGTTATTATTTTAGATTCCGTACAATTCTCAATATGATTGAGTAACCTACCAGTTAGTTCGTTGAAAGCATTTTCTAGTTCAGTGGATGCAAGTACCGATTCCCACTCTTGCTTCTTTATATATAGCTAGAGAAACAAACGAGAAAAGAGGGGTGTACCATGAGACCGTGTCACACGGTATGTGATGTGTTCGCGTTCCTTCATTTAGGTTGTGGAATGTTATGATTCTCAAAAAACAAAACTAGCCATTGAGAAAACCAATAAATATGTTGCTTGTGAATGTTCCTTCTATTCGTCTTCCCATCAATCCTCCAAACTGAATTAGCCGTTGATTCTCGAATGCCAACGTCGCCGAGAAAATTCCCTAAACTAATTAGAGTGATATATCGGTGGTGTGCGGCGGTGGGTCACCTAGTGATCTGCACTAGCCGACGCGGCGATTCCGAAGGCGTCTGTGGCACCGACGGTCATTTAGTCGAATGAAGTGTGTCGCATCTGTGCGGTTAAGTAGGCATCTCTCTGGCAGCGCGCTAATCTGATAAGGTGTAAGTTATGTTGGCATGTGTTGTGTGGGAGTGTGGGACGCCCCAGGTCACATGGAGCATATCCGACACATTGGAGACTTTATTTTTAGTATGTGGGCTCGAGATTACGCTTTCGGTAGGAACAGACTGAGCCGATTTGGAAATTGATATGCGATAGCGCTTCTTGAATTCGTCGGATACAATAATCTGTTGACTTTTCAGTTTCTAGATCAGTTATTTCCCGAATGAAAAAAATAAACGTCATGAATGTAAGGTATGCAGTTTCAATATACAAGTGTATAATGCCTACGTTTAATTTATCTATATAGCCTTCTGCGAGTGCAGTTGAACGCCACCCTCTACGTCATTTGAGTGCTGTCGTGTGGATTTACTTTGTTGTTAATTACAAGCAATTCACTGGTTTCGCCAACGTAAGTAAGTAAGTAATTTATTGATGCAACAGACACTACAGTGTATAGCATAAGTCATAAGAAGGTACAACATAATTAAAATCGCAGAATTTCTCTAAGTGATGAAATAAAATTAAATAGAGATTCCTTGAAATAAAGATAAAAATACATGAATGAAATCTGACACATGAGTCAAAACAAACTACACAGACACTGAATACAATCGCATAGTTAAAGCTGTGTCTATTTCTAAAACTTATATAACATACACACATATACATAGTCATCATTTTACATACTTAGAAATATAATATAAATATAGAATTAAACATTCATGGTTTTGCACACATTTAACAGAAGAATTTTGCAACAAGCATGGCGAGCTTGTTCAAAATTGCATAGGAAAACGCCTGACATGTTCAGTAAACTCAGAAACCGAATAAAAACGATGTTCCAGCAGAAAATTTTTAATTTTTTTCTTGAATAAAAGTGAATTTAGAGTCTTTAGACTAGACTAGAGATATTGCCGATCAAGCTCCTACCGAGACTTATCTTTTTGCAGAATAAGCTCACCCCGAAGCTTATCTTGTAAACAGAATATTGACGAAAGAACTATAATAGTTTTATTCTTTGTTTATGTTATAAATTATCTGAGATATGTATTTTGATCATTCCATTTTTGTCACTTGTAACCTGCATTTTCAATTTTCATTAAAAACTTCGAGTAAGGTAAATCTTTAATTGTGCAAAAAGGTGAACGTTGAAAAAGAGTTATTCAACACAAAATTGGTTTCGAACAACGAGTAGTGCTTTCCGAACCAAGGGCTGCGAAGGCACTATCGTAACTAACCCGCCATCTAATCCGAACATCCGAATCAGATCTAGAATCACACGTAGAAATACTACCCCAACTTGGAGAATGAGACCACGTAGTACTGCAATTCCAGCATCAACTTTATACACGGTTCACCAAAAGCAAAACACCACCCTAAGAAACTTTATCAATTTTCCTAATCTCAACGATGACCTATCCCAAGTGGACTGCAGACAGAAATTGAGTCACCTGGCGGTGGACGGAGACTGGAATGAATTGTATGACATAACGAGCAGTTTGATGGAGAAACATATTGATATCAAAACATTCCATCGACACCCTGGATAAATTGAAGCATTCTGAAAACAATAAAAAGAAAAAAGACCCTCTGGCAGAGATTCAAACGAACCCGCTCAGATGTAGACTACCACAGACACAGGGAGTTCTCCAATATGGTCACTAACAAGATTGAATATGAGCGAAAACAATATGAAAACGGAGTAATCCAAAGCGATAACCCCAAAAGATTCTATAAACTCAGGTCATCAACGATTTCAAAGGTACTCCCAAGCTTCGTAAAAACAACGGTAGCATAACCAATAATAATCAAGGAATTGCCCACATTTTTGCCAACATCTTCCGGAAAGCATTCACACGTGAAACTCCTGGTACTTTACCTGCTATGAACCATCAACCAAGAAATTATGAAAGTCTAACTAACATCGAATTTACCCCAGATATTATAAATCCCATGCTCCGCTGCTTAGACACTAATAAATCCCCGGTACCATTTGAAATATATGATTAATTTATATGTTAAAATTGACTAAGATAATGATAATAATACAATCCTAATAATACTATAGTGATAAAAATGCCAAATAGTTGAGTTCATTTGAATATGATTTAGGAATACGGATAACTTTCAAAATATACTATTGTGGTTTATTAAATTTTGTATCTCCTTTCTAGTTTTATTATGAATCCATTTCTTAGCTTCTTGCTTAAGGTAGTACCGCCACGAGACAGTTGAATTAGGAAATTATTAAAATTGGCATACGTATTGTTTAACATGTGAACAACACCTCTATGAAATTTTAACAAGTTTCACCATCCCGAACCCGAGATATATATAATTGAAGTTGACTCAATTAACATGTAACATATGGACCATGCATAGGCAAACAGCACATTATTAATTCTACCGTTAGTACTAAAATTAAGAAGTTTATGAAAAACGACGAGGAGCTAGAGCAGAATATCACAGAATATTGGCAGATATAATCAAAACTACTCTCGTTATTCAAAATAGTCCACGGGGAAGCACATAGCCTAAAGGGGGGGATCGTAGAGAAATGCGGATTGTGCCAGGGGACTTTTTAAAAAAGGACGGGGGACCATTTGAGGGTCTGAACACGAAGAAAAAACTCCTTCTCCTAGTTGACCCCATCGATTTTAACGATACCCCCCCATCCCCCACAAAAAAAAATTAAAAAGAGTACTACAAAAAAGTCCATTGAAGTTTTATCGAAAAACGATATATTTTTCCCATAACGTATGATTTCTAGTGAGGGACGGAGGGGGGGCGTGCCTGAAAATTTTTTTTTGCTGCCCTTTTCGGGGTCATACATGTGTTGAGTCGCCGACTTTTTATAACGAAGCAATTTTCTAGAGTCGATTGGGGGGGCAAGTGCACCCCTTCAAAACATTTTTTTTCGCGTTTCAAATCTTAAAGTCGTTTGAAAATTTTTGATTCCGTCGAAAATAATTTCCTAATTCTACTGTCTCGTGGCGGAACTACCTTAAATAGTGATGAGTTGAGATTCTTCATTTCAATTGAGATTATATTGTATAGTTTGGGAGCAAGAAATATACAGGGTGTTACCAAATAAGTGCGAGTTTTTAGGGGGTGAGAAGCTTCGCAATGAATGGTTATTTTCAACACATATTTTTAAATAGAGAAATTTGTTTCGTTAAAAAGTTCTGGTAAAAAATGGAATAGGGGTTGTTTGTTTCATCCCTTTAAAAGATCACAACAAAATTAAAAGAATATTCATAGGTAGCCTTTTTATTGGTAGAACAATGCCAACAAAATGCCATTTCTCCAACTCTTCAGCAATTTCAAGAAAAAAATATTTTTTCATTTTTGGAAGCGTGAACTTTTCAAGGAAATGCCTAAGAGCTTTTGTTTACATGGAAGACCTTTAATTTCCGACAAGGAATCACCCACTTAAAATTTTCGCACTTACTTGGTAACACCCTGTATATATAGTAAATTCTTTTCTCGACTGTACTTATATTATTTCGTAGAAATAGCGATTATTCAGTCAGGTTTTATATAAAGAAAATTTGGTTTATAGTATACCTTGTTGTTCTTGTGACAAAAACTACATTGGACAAACTAGTCAAACTTTAAAATCTTGAATCGCTGGTCATAAAGAAGTCGATACATATGTCAAATTTGTACTTTTTACATATTTTCCTACCGGTAAATAATATGTAGGCATTATATCGACTCCATATTTGTTGGCTTGCATTGATTGAAGAGATCCTCAAAACAACCACATTCTAATGAGTATCGGTCAAAAATACTACGTATTTAACTTCACATTGGTATCACACAACTACAAGAAACACAATACACACAATTTTTTCAAACGAATAAAAATTCCAGAAGTGTGTAGTTCCCAACTTTGATCTACGAAAAGTAAAATGCAGTGTATAATAGGCCCACCAACTATTCCGTTTTGGGAGCCTGTGTGCGATAACCACATTAGATGTGTCATGTGCTCCGGCAAAGTGATTATCAATTTGGTCGAGAGGGATGATAGTGCGGTGTGGTGAGGCGCCACACCGCTGCTGCTGCTGCCGCTGCCGTGACATATCGCTCGGAAGAGGCGTTGATAAGGAAATATGTTCACTTTTCCACCGTCGTCGCCCGTGTTTTTTTTTTATGACCTGCTCGGCCGAACTGGCTGCTATCGCACGTGTGCATCCCTTGTTTCATGACCCATCGTTATTTCTATAAGTTTTTTCAAATATTTTATGACATAAAAAACTAAGATATATCCAAAGGAAATTATTACACTTGGACTGATATTTGGAAATGTCATGTGTAGAAAAAATATTGAAAGTATTCTTTCACAAATAGTTACTTATTATACAAGGGAAAAAGTATTAGATTTTAACTCGAGGTTGTGTTGAGAGCTAAAATCTAATATTTTTCCCGTGTATAATACACTATTTTTTTCTGTGACGGGAAAAAAACGACGATTTAATATTGAAAAAACATATTACAATATATTAAAATCAGAAAATTATCGATGTGAAATTTGAATTTTTAAACTGGTAAGCTTTGTACTTATAGCGACAATTAGACCTGCGTTGCTAAGGAAACCATTAAAGTAATCAAATATCTGTCAATTTAATTCTGTGATTTGATTTGAAAATTCCGAACTTAGTGGTTGTTTAGTAGTTATTTTGAATAAATAAAGTTAAAAAATGTCTGATTCCGAGTTTTCTCTTACTCCACTGGAGTAGATGTAGCGAAAGTAGCGTTAAAAAAATTATTGCCAGCTAAATCGCGGAAAATTTACGAAACCGCGTATTCAAGATTTATGGAATGGAAGATGAAAAAGACGTGCAAGTTCTTTCTCGGAGACGGTGTTATTGGCTTATTTTTCGGAACTGGCACAACAACAAAAGCCATCAACAGTGTGGTCCAATTATTCAATGATTAAAAGTATGTTACAATCCAATAATAATGTAGACATTTCAAAATATTTCAAGCTAATTACATTTCTGAGTACACAAATTAGTGATTTTCTAAATAATGCTCCCGATGAAGTTTATTAAATGGCGAAGGTTTTTGTTGTATTTGGGATTGCAGGAGCTTGTCGAATTTGTGAAATCAGCCAGGTAACATTAGATGATATTGAAGATTCGGGAACGTTATTAATTGTGAAACTTAAGCAAACAAAGAATGATTACAACAGGAGATTTGTAGTTACTGAAGAATATATTGAATTTTACCGAATGTACATAGCCCTAAAGTGTTTAGAACGTGTGGCAGTGCTGAAATAACACCCGATTTGCGACCAGGTACATCAACGGCAGTTGTGTCCATGGCAGAAAAAAATATAATTTCAACACAAGAAAATTCGACTGTTGTACCGAATAGTTCAAGGAACATGTCATTCATGCAATGCACCTTTAATAATTGTACTTTTGATATAAAGAAAACTTTTGTATAACAAGATATTCTGAAATTAAATATCTACCTTTACTTATGTGTATATATAGCCGGGAAAAAAGTACTAACTTTTTTCCCGGGGAAAAGAGGAATTTCATAAAAAGTGATATTTTGTTACCTGTCAACAGAGATAAAATGTCAAACTTTTTTCCCGTCACAGAAAAAATATATTTTTTGTGCCACCTCAAAAATCAGTTTCGCCGCCAAGCTAAAAGACATTTTTGACATTTAATCATTTTTCTTTATTGACCATAATACGATTTCTGATTTCCCAATGAAATAAGCCAACAAACATTTTTTCTTGTAGCTGTTTAGAATTTTCAGGTATTAAATCAGAATGTGCCGAAGATCTGTCAATTTTTTTCGTAAACATGCAAAATATATTTCTTTAGTGAAGCTGTGTTATCAAAGCCTACATTTCTATTTACACTGAACCGTTGTTTTTTTTTTTACTTTTTCTGTAAACACATAATTTTCACAGTTACACAAGAAAATTGTGTGCATACCATGGCTGCGGGGTTTTTCTCTCCTTGGTATGCTAAAAAGGACAGATGACTATTCTGGTTTATATGGATGTTACCAATAAGGGTGAGAGTGTAACACAGAGTATGACTGTTTTCGTTTTTATGATTCATATATAATTTTTCGCGATTAGACCAAAATAAATTAACCTTAATTTCCAAAATATTCGTGTTCAAGAAAATAATTCCAGGAATAATTCAAACACGTGTGATTTCGGCAAACCAATCACACTAAAAATTATAAAATGTTATTGGACAACAAATCTAACTTTTTAATGATAATCATTAAAACAAAATTGCAAAACAGGCCATGCTTACTTGAATTTTAATTTCAAACAATTATTTGATTTGCGGTTGAATGTTTAGTCGACGTAAACCTATTGATGATCATATTTTGAACAGTATTGCCAAAAAATAGAAGATTACCAAATTAAGGGGTACATTAGAAAATTAGGAAGCTCAGAAGTATCTCACCAAAATTCTCGAATATGGTATCTAGCTCATTTCTGCGTTGTTAATCCTAATAAGCCAAATAAATTACGACTCGTTTTCGACGCTGCCGCAAAAAGTCATGGTATCAGTCTCAATGACAATATCCTTCAAGGTCCAGGTTGGTTGGTTGGTTGAAAGCTGACGAACCAGAGACAGGGTTGGCACTTAGCTTCCCTTGACACGGCGACCAGCTGGGGTCTATTGTATCATTCTGTCGTCAGCGGTTCCTCATTCAAACAGGTTTGTGCCTTTAATTGGGTTTAGAAACCTGTTGATAAGGTTCTTCGGATTCATGCCTGTTTCCGGGCTGATATCTCCAAAGGTTCTGTGTCGCCTACTACGTTAGGGCGTCACAGTCGAAGATAATATGAGAGGCTGTTTCCTCCTCTTCATCACATAGCCTACACTCCACGGTTTCCCTGCGTACTCCCATGGTGTTTGGGTGTTTTCTTAGGCCGCAGTGTCCAGTCAACAGACCTATTATTATACGAGCCTTCGTTCTGTTCAGGTTCAGAAGGTCAGCCGTCAGGGTCCGGTTTGGATGCCCTACCATGACTTTGCTGTGTATTTGCCCGACAGTTTGATCCCAATATTGTTGGTGTCTTCTTTTTATCCACTCGTCGATCAGGGTCCTGCATCGGTTTTTGCTAATCCCATGTACAGGTTCTGGCCCTGACTATCTGAGTTTGCTACCAGGTGTGCTAATGCGTTTTCGACGGTCTAAATGGGGCTTCTGCGGGGACATCGCTGAGATGTTTCATCAGGTTAAAATTCGAAAGGAAGATAAAAATGCCCAGCAGTTTCTCTGGCGCGATGGTGATCAGAGCAGGGACGTAGATATATACGAGTTACAGGTGATGATGTTTGGTGCTTCTTGTTCTCCATGTTCTGCACAATACGTTAAAAATTTGAATGCAAGACAAATCGAAATTGCCCGATTTGATCAAAGATGTTGAACGGAATTTTTATGTTGAGGATTATTTGGATTGCTGTAATACAGAACAAGAAGCACTCACTAAAATTGATTGAATAATCGAACTTACAAAAACGGTGGTTTCAATATTGTTAATTGGTCATCGAATTCCCCCTTGGATATCGAAAAATACGGAAATGAACATGTCGAAAAATATTTCAATAAATCATCATTGGATCGTATTTTGGAAGTATGGTGGGATGTGAAATCTGATTCCTTCGCATTCAAAGTGGTTTTTCATGAAGTCCTTGAGAAAATACTCCATGGTTCGGATATTCCTACCAAACGTCAAGTCTTGCAGTTTGTGATGTCAGTTTTCGATCCCCTAGGATTTTTGACATGTTTGACCATCAAGGGTAAAATCATTCTGCAGGCGATATGGCGAAGATATATTGGGTGGGATGACACCATCCCAACAACTATTTATCGAAAGTGGCTAGAATGGCTGAGATGCCTGAGATCAATTCATTTTGTTAGGATTCCTCGTTGCTATTCACCTCTTCTACCAGGTGCTACTTCAACTGAAATTCATATATCTTGTGATGCCAGTGAAGAAGCTTTTGCGGTAGTGGCCTACTTAAGAATAGTTTTTGAAACCAACATCGTAGTTTCCTTCTTTGCAGCTGAGGCGAGAGTGAGTCCGTTGGAATATATTTCAGTTCCAAGGCTGGAGTTATAGGCTGCAATAATGGGGAGCCGACTGTTGTGTACCATTTCGAAGGAAATCGATATACCTATAACTAATTCTTTTTTATGGACAGATTTCAAAACAGTCTTGTGCTGGATCAAAGGTGACGGCAGGAATTATAAGAAATTTGTTGCACACAGAATTGGTGAAATACAGGAGCTGACAGTAGCAGCCCAATGGAGATATGTTCCCACTAATCTCAACGTAGCTGATGATGCAACAAAGATAATGAATTCGTTAGATATTTGCTCAAATAACGATAGTCGTTGGTTTCGAGGACCTGATTTTCTAAGAAATCTGAATAAATGGCCACCCGAATTTGATGCATCCAAATTTCAGTTAGATGATGGAAGTGAAAGAAAAGCGGTGGAGCATTTTATTGGATTTGTTGCCTCATCTGTCGATCATCTGCCAGAGGTAAAGCGTTTTTCGAAATGGCGGAGACTTGTACGGAGAACAGCTTGGGTACTCAGGTTCAGTAGGTGTCTTCTAGGAAACAGAAATTCTCTCTGGAGAATTGACTGTCAAGGAGATAGATGACGCAAAGAAATTATGCCTCAAAAGGAGTCAAAAGGAGAGCTTTGGTAATTACATAAACCGATTAAAAGGAAATAAGAAGGTCGACATGAATAGTAGACTCTACAATCTTTCAGCTTTCATTGATGATGATGGACTTTTAAAAATGCGAACCCGACTCAACCATGCTCTTTGCCTAGAAAAACACAGTTATCTTGGATCCGAATGATGCAACTGTATGTCCCATATTACAGTATTATCATGAGAAATACCATCATCAAGGAAATGAATTAATTTTGAACGATATACGCCAAGAGTATTGGGTAATCAAAGGAAGACATGCTGTGAAGAATACTCTTCATAGGTGTTGTAAACTCAAAAAATCGAAACCAAACGCACCTAAAATGGGAGATCCACCAATTATGCGTCTCACACCAGGGGTGAAACCTTTCAGTCATACTGGTATAGACTATTTCGGGCCCTTATATGTCACAGTTTGGACACAAAGAAGAGCGTTGGGGAGTTCTGTTTACATATATGTATGTATGTATTCGTGCAATACATTTAGAAATTGCACACTCTCTCACTGCTGATGGTAAAATCATTCAAGACATATATTCGGACAACGGTACAAACTTCAAAGGGACTAATGAAGAACTTTCAAAATTCTATAGGGTACTTATCAACTAAAAATGACTCGAGAAATGACAGAAATGGATATAGAATGGCACTTCAATCCACCCTGTAGTCCTCATATGGCTGGATGCTGGGAAAAACTGATAGGGTCAGTCAAGAAAATTTTGGGGGTTACTTCGAAAGAAGAAGGATTGAAGGATGAAACTTTGTTAACGTTGTTTGCGGAAGACGAATATGTAGTCAATAACAGACCATTAACTCATATTTCGGTGGATCCTTCTGATCCTGGTTGTTTGACGCCAAACCATCTTCTTATCGGTTCATCCTCAAAGAGTTCGTTTCCAGTGAGCTTTGGAGATCAAGATCTCCGAAAGTAATGGAACAAATCCCAGAGATTGGCAGACATATTTTGGACACGATGGATCAAAGAGTATCTACCCACATTGTCAAGGCGAGCAAAGTGGAATAAGGATGGCAAGCCCGTGGCAGTTGGCGATGTAGTCGTTCTGGCGGATGAAAATTTGCCCAGAAATTCCTGGCCATTAGGTAGAGTAATAGCTGTTTTTCCCGGGAAAGATAAAGTCGTCAGAGTTGTTGAAGAACAAACGTCTACAGGGATCTTCAAACGTCCCGTGACAAGAATTTGTAGGATTGACATTGAAAATTGTGAAAATTCCTGAAAATATTCACGGTGGGGAAGATGTTATGGGTTATTATTCTTAGTTGTTTTATTATTTTATCTATTTGTATGCCCCTGTATATATTTCCACTGTTACTTTGTTTAAGAAAGAGGAAAGTAGTTGTTGATTGTCAAGTAAAATTCAAAAAGTAAAAATTGGTATTTTCTTGAAAAATAAAGTAAAAATAAAGAAATTACATCTACCAGTCGAATTTTCTCAATATCTCATAAGGAAGGCAAACACATCGCAAATATCCCGGTTCCATCGCATGGATGATTTGAATACCATTCCCTAACTCATATTCTCATAATAAATATTGTTATGACGATGGGCCTAGATCAGGATTATTGCTATCCGTTTTTCAGATTTTTTTCTAAAATCAAAATAAATTCGAATTTCCATTATTACCCTGCACAAACCAATTCTCACCTTTCAAACATTCTTTGACACATCCGGGGTAATATTAACAATTATTGATTTTGGTCAGGTGATAGATATAGCAAGCCACAAAGTGGATTCATTTTCACAATCCATTTGGAGAAAGTTTCATGAATGTGAGTTATTTTTGCCATCATTTATACGAACAATAATTCTTGGAATTGGCTAGATATAAAATCAATAGGAAAGTATCGAAAGGCAGGAAATAAAATGAAACAAACACGCCTAATAGAAGCAAGTTCCAAAACAACTTCAAGTGAAATCCAAGGAACACTACCCATCCGTGAAGAAAAAAATGCGTGAGTCGTCGGCGACCAAAGAAGCTGCTAAAGCTTTCATCGATCGTTTTTAAGAGCTCTCATGGACCACTTGAAGATTCGAATGCATTCTGAGAATCGCCAGCCGCGGCTTTCTCGGAATTTTTGTTTGGTTATTGTGTTGAGATTGTCTTAATCGGCTGTTGACCTTTCGAGAGTCCGGGTCTTTTTTCGAGATTGACAAAACTAATGACTAATTATTCCAATGCGGTATTAGAACATATAGGTATGCGGTTAGGAGGTCTTTTTAGAGATAAAACACTAACTAGTTTTTAAGGAATTCGATAATTGAAAAAGCATTATTATCAGCTAAACCGTTGGAAATTGTGGAACAATTCATTGAATTTTATTAGAACTATTCAAAATATTTCAAAGGTATTTTTTGCACACCAATTTTATAGACTCCAGACTAATGTTTTAAGTATACAGGATGTCCCTCCCACAACCGCGGAAAAATATTTTGAAATCCATTGAGATATCAATACGTAAAAACAAAACATTTCAGTGTGAAAAGTATTTTTTGTACAATTGCATTTAAAATTACGTTTTAAGTTCATAGGTAGGTGAATTGAAAACTGATGTTTTCATATAATATGTCAAAATAACTTGTTAAAAATATTTTCAACACTAGTGTTGAAAGTAAAATGATTGTAGATACTCATAAATACAGTGCTTCTCAAAAGTCCGCTCCCCCCCTCTTATTTTTGGAACGATTATACATAAACAAGTGAAATTTGGAAACTGAATATTAAAGGTTGTAAACTTCCCTACTAGTGATGATAGATGACGAAATCGTCAAAGATGACGTCACAAGGCCATTGTGACCAATAATTTTAAATGGAACCCTTGGCAAGCGACACCTCTTTTAAAAGGTATCGAAAAAACCTATTCAATGATACTAATTTTGTTTGTGTTTATGGCAGTTTTAACGGCTCATTAGTAAACATTAAAATTTAAATTCCATTCAGTATGATATTAATTACAGATTTAAGAATCAGTATCTACTTGAAGAAATTGCTCGAAGTGACCTCCATTTACTTCCTGACAATGAAATATCCTATTTTTAAACTCTTTTGTACTTTTGCAAATGTGTCTGCGGATACAGCCTCACATTCTGCAACAATACGTTGTTTTAAAACGTCAATATTGTCAGGTTCAGTGGTGTAAACCTTCGATTTAAGGTACCCCCACAGAAAAAAATCCAAAGGTGTGAGGTCCGGTGATCGAGCTGGCCATTCCGTTGAACCTCGTCGTCCAATCCATCCACCACGATACTCCTCATCCAAATACCGTCTTACTGCACCGTAATAGTGTGGAGGAGCACCATCCTGTTGGAATGTTATTTCCAAATTGCCGCATTCATCTGGATTATCTTCCAAAATTCCAAGGATTAACGGTTCTATTGCGTTTTGCAACAGCTCCAGATAAACCTCACCAGTTAAATTAGTATTCAAAAAAGAGGCCCAACGATGTGGTTTCCCAGGATACCTGCCCAAACATTCACCTTCTGGGGAAATTGGGTATGTGTTTCACGAAACAGGTGAGGATTTGCGTCACTCCAATACCTCACATTCTGTGTATTTACATTTCCATTTAGATAGAAAGTACTTTCGTCACTAAAACAAATTGTTTTGACATAGTCTGGCTGTTGGTTAATTTTAGTTTCCATATTTTCACAAAATTCTAGTCTTCGGTCTGGGTCGTCGTCTGAGAGTTGATGAACCATTTTTAATTTGTATGGATGAAATTTGTTTTTTTTCAACACCTTTTGTACTATACTTCGACTGACTTCACTGGTAGATGCAACGTGAGTTGTTGAAGAAGTAGGATTAACTATTACTTCTGCCAGTATATAAATTTTTTTCTCATCAGAAATTTGTGGTCTGCCAGATCGTTTCGCATCATTAATACTACCCGTTGTTTCAAACTTACGAAGAAGCTCCCTCAAATAAGTCCTCGAAACGGGCGATCGGGAAACCTCATTAAAATGCGTTCTGCTGCATGAATATTTTGTCCAGTTTCACCAAGAATTAGGATCGCTGCTACTTTATCACCTAAAGCACGTACCATTTCGCTTCTTGAAGCACTTAAACGTTCGGCTCACAACAGTTTAACAAATTATTAAAATGTACAAAAATATTAAAAGTACCAAAAGCTGCTAAAACAGTTAAACGTTCGATCAACAATACACAAATTATTAAATGTACAAAAACTTGGACAATTACAAAAACGTCGAATTAGGGAGACTAACAAAAACGTCAGCTTATTTGACAACTATCCAGAGGCGGAGCTTGAATTTGGAATTTTAGTATTAACTGATTTAATTCATCACAGCTTTGCGTTTTTTAAAAGCGAGTTGCCAAAACTGCCATAAACACAAACAAAATTAGTATAATGATATGGAATGGAATAGGTATTTTCGATACCTTTTAAAAGGGGTGTCGCTTGCCGTAGGGTTCCATTTAAAATTATTTCGTCATCTATCATCACTAGTAGGGAAGTTTATAGCCTTTAATATTCAGTTGCCAAATTTAACTTGTTTATGTATAATCGTTCGAAAAATAAGAGGGGGGGAGGGATTTTTGAGAAGCACTGTATAATCAGTTCAATAGAAAATTGTTGATGAAATGTTATAATAATAATCAGAACATAGTTACCTACTTATAGACTAAGAGCGGGCTGCAGAAAACCCTGCCAATCGAGTAACAGAATGAAATGTTTTTAAAATGTTAGTACTCAAAGCAAACATAAGAAAAATAATTGACTGCCTGGACAAAAGTGGTGCATAAGTTTTTATGGCCTTTTTTTCGGAAAAAGCAACCATACCAAAGTAATGAATGTTCGAAATACGTTTGACACTTACTATCTCTCCAGTTGGACGAGTGCTGGTTCACGAAATGGAGCGTGGGTGAGAGCGTGAGTTCAAACCCCCAGCTCAGGCATTTTTTTTAAATTTTTTATTTCGAAATTGACAAATGATTTGCTTGGCCGAATATTCGTTCCAAAACAAATCATTTCTCATGTCTGAGAGCTGGCTCCAGAAAACCTGACCGATCGAGTAACATAATGAAATGTTTTCACAAGCATTTATTAATTTCACATAATATGTATGTAATTAGTTCAAATCTTGTAAGTTAATTTTAACCTACTTCTAGTTGTCCGAATAACGTGAAATTTGGCAGGTGTTCATAATTCCGGTGACAATGTATTATAGAATTTTTGCCAAAAAATAAACAAAATGGAGGGTCCAATATGGCGGACGAGTTTTGTAATTATAGTTCGATTCTATTCAAAATTAGTATGTGGGGATTTTTGGGATCGGACATCATGATTTATGTGCCAGAATATATTAATTGAAGATGGGGGCTCCAAGATGGCAACGACTTTTATGATTATAGTTCGATTCCATTCAAAATTGGTGTGTGGGAGCTTTTGGAGTCGGACACCATGATTCCTTCCTAACATGTTTTTGGCAGTTTGAACAATTGGTAATATTAATTCCCTGACAAGTACCTACCTAACTGAAGAAGTATTCAATTCAACTGCTGAACGTTGGTCATCGCTAACTAATGATGGTGCTATTGAAGTGGGATAGCCAAATAATGCAGGTGCACATATAGAACTACTACTTGTACCAGGAAACATTTCATCTGAAATTTGAATTGTATTTTCAATGGAATCCTCGAAGTGACCGTCAGCTACCCTTGAGAACTTCCTTTCTCCATGTCATTTTATTGTAGTCAAATTTGCTCCTGAATTTGCTAACTAAGATGCTGAAGATATTCGAAAACAATGGCCGGTAAACTGCTGCGGATCGGGTGATTTCAGAAATTCGGAAATGGTGGTAGGCATCTTCCCAAAAGAATTGGAACGAAGTTCCTTTACGAGGCTTGCGGTAGCTGTTGTAACGTAAGAAAAAAGCGTTATGCCTCCTGCATGCGACTTTCTCTCTCTCTCTCTCTCTCTCTCTCTCTCTCTATCTCTCTATCTCTCTCTCTTTGTCTCTTTCTATTATATACGAGAATGTGTGACAACTACACTTGGTCCTGACAGAATTAAATGTCAACGCATTCAATTCCTATATAGGGAAATAGGAAATGCAAAATTTATGGAATGAGGGATTTTGAACTAACTACATACAGTGATTTAATATTTGAATTCAAATATACCTTTTTCAGCATATTAAAAAGCCTTAGGCAATTAATAATTAAATTATGTCAATTTGGAGCTGCTAGAGCTTCAATGTGCTCCGCGAATTTCGTGAAATTCAGTAATTTAAAGTGCCATATAAGCCCCAGATTGTTGAAAAAGTTCATTATAAACTTCTCTGTTAAAACAATAAAACAGTGTACTGAAAGTGATCTAAAAGCCTAATAGAGTGGAAATAGTTTTTCTAACACGATATCTGGCCATTGGAAAACTGCAGGCCATTGTGATCCTTAATAACCTCCGAGTACGGGAATTTCGACAGTATTGGTTCGCCAGAGTGAAAAAGTGAGGTTAGGATTTCAAAACCCACGAAAGTGAAAACAATTTCGCTTATAAAAGTGGAAAACACAAACAACCACAGCTGAATTCTGGAAAAGTTCAATAAATGACCCCCAATGGAAGAATCCAGCATGAAGGTGCAGATCGCAACAAAAGCGTGGATAAATTGAAAACAAAAAGCCACAATGGATCACCCAGTGACAAAAACCGTGAAAAAGACATTATTTCACCAAACCAAACCACCGAAACTGATAAAAACAGAGTGTTGGCAAAACTCACATCGGAAAACAGCGAAATCGCCAGCTGTTCGGTACTAGAAACCGAGAAACTCCGAAAAAGATGCGATATAGTGTATCATTTTCCCCCAATTACATTTCTAAACATAGTGAAAGTGTAAAGAAGAGTAATATTAAACCTAATAAAGACACTGGAGAGCCGAGGTTAGCGCAGAGTATGAAAAAACTGAAAACAGTTCAAAAACACTAAGTGACACGGAAAACGAAAAGAAAGTGGAGTGTGTAACCCATCAAAATGTGGAGAATGGAAAGAGGGGTGAGGAAAAGACGCTAAAAACCTCTGCCCAGAAGAAAAATTTTGTTCACCACACTTTCCAAAGAACTTCGAACAGTGCATTTGTTGTTGGTTGAACAGTGCATGTGTTGTTAGAATAATTCAGGAAAAAGCGACGATGAGTTATGGAAGTTGGGCGTAACGGTGTAACAAAATGCAATATCTATTTTGATGAAATATTTACTTTTCCAAGATTCGACAAAATTCACAGTTTACAATGACCACCAAACCGGTGTTCAGAAAACAAGATATTTGAGATTATTCCTTTCAACCCATCGAGGACACTTTACAGATAAACATATGTTTATGTTTTCTAAATGTATTCCAAAAAAAGGCGAATACCCAAATCATTTGAATAGACTATTCAACATATTTCCGGTCATAGAGTAGGCAACCCTTTATAATACAGCAAAGGAATTTCTTATTTTTGTTCACCGGCAGATATGACAAAAAGTTAAATTATTGTCATGAAATGACATTTCATATATGCAAATGATGGTTTACAAAATATTTTCCTGGGAGAATAATAAGATCAGAAAATATTGTTGATAATAAGAGTTAGAGTAGCGTGGAAATACTTTTTTCTCATGGAAATGGTTGGTTTTAACTTTCGCGCACATATGAATTTTTTTTTATTTTTAATGGAAATATCTGTGTATAGAAAAATCGAATTTAAACGGTTTTCTTCACATAAAGGATTCAATATAAAATTGAACCAGAGAAAGGTAGATCTCAGGTGAAAAACAACTACTTTCCTGGCAAATACCACGCAGAACGTTGAATGATATTCACCTGAAAATCCATGCATACTTCCATATAATATCAATGGACATTGAATGCAAATGTTTCTTTCTGATAAGCTCGATTATGTTTAATTTATGTCGTGTTCACCTAACAATCCGCATACCGGTTTCAGGCTTCTTGGCCCTCATCAGTACGGAGTAGTCAACCAGCCAAAGGTCAAAAGAACTCTGGCTGAAGTGAGACACAACGTAAACAAACCATCATCGATCTTGTAACACCTATAGGTACGTCGGAAAAGATAAACTTTAACTGGCGGTACCTAGTGACAGAAAGAAACACTCCGAAAATCTCCCATCTCGATAGGTTTCTAAATAAAATATTCCTTCTCAGTAGGAGTGGCAAGCCCGTCTAGCATATAGTGAGAGATAAGTGCCATGTGAAGTGGAATGAATAGAAAAATCGAATTTAAACGGTTTTCTTCACATAAAGGATTCAATATAAAATTGAACCAGAGAAAGGTAGATCTCAGGTGAAAAACAACTACTTTCCTGCAAATACCAGCAGAACGTTGAATGATATTCACCTGAAAATCCATGCATACTTCCATATAATATCAATGGACATTGAATGCAAATGTTTCTTTCTGATAAGCTCGATTATGTTTAATTTATGTCGTGTTCACCTAACAATCCGCATACCGGTTTCAGGCTTCTTGGCCCTCATCAGTAGGAGTAGTCAACCAGCCAAAGGTCAAAGAACTCTGGCTGAAGTGAGACACAACGTAAACAAACCATCATCGATCTTGTAACACCTATAGGTACGTCGGAAAGATAAACTTTAACTGGCGGTACCTAGTGACGAAAGAAACACTCGAAATCTCCCATCTCGATAGGTTTCTAAATAAAATATTCCTTCTCAGTAGATGCTAAGCCCGTCTAGCATATAGTGAGAGATAAGTGCCATGTGAAGTGGAATGAATAGAAAAATCGAATTTAAACGGTTTTCTTCACATAAAGGATTCAATATAAAATTGAACCAGAGAAAGGTAGATCTCAGGTGAAAAACAACTACTTTCCTGGCAAATACCACGCAGAACGTTGAATGATATTCACCTGAAAATCCATTCCACTTCACATGGCACTTATCTCTCACTATATGCTAGACGGGCTTGCCACTCCTACTGAGAAGGAATATTTTATTTAGAAACCTATCGAGATGGGAGATTTTCGGAGTGTTTCTTTCTGTCACTAGGTACCGCCAGTTAAAGTTTATCTTTCCGACGTACCTATAGGTGTTACAAATCGATGATGGTTTGTTTACGTTGAGTCTCACTTCAGCCAGAGTCTTTGACGCTTGACTACTCGTACTGATGAGGCCAAGAACCGAAACGAGCGATGTTAGTGACACGACATAATTAAACATAATCGAGCTTATCGAAAGAAACATTTGCATTCAATGTCCTTTGATATTATGGAAGTATGCATGGATTTTCAGGTGAATATCATCAACGTTCGCTGTATTCCAGAATAGTTGTTTCACGAAATATCTGTGGTTAGGCAAAAAATTGTTAAAAGTATATCGTATATAGGAATATAGAAAACCGTTTAAATTCGATTTTTCTATTCATTCCACTTCACATGGCACTTATCTCTCACGAAATATCTGTGGTTAGGCAAAAAATTGTTAAAAGTATATCGTATATAGGAATATATCTGAAATCACTGGGCTATTGAAAGTATACGGTTGTAAGCTTTATTAATGGAAGATTCCATCTACTGAAAATAGTCTGACCATGCTTGAATCAGGAAATCGAATGATGTTTCCATATGTTTGGCAAATGGGTAAACAAGACAGTAAGGATATTCATGGATTAATCGGAGAAACCAATCCAAAATCCAAACCAAAAATATTCATTGGCTACTATTTACATATGGTTTAAAATTTATCCTATTATTTACAACTATAAAAACATAAATGGGATTCTTCTTAGAAATAGACTTCTAAGCGATAATCCATCCAGCTTGCTATCCTTTTCAGGGGCGGAGGGGATGGTCCTGCTGGTGTTGGCAGTGTTTGGTATATACAGGATTGGGTTTTTTATGGGAATTCCTTTTTCTCGCCCTCCTCCTCCTAAACGGAGAGCCTTTCTATAATACAAGTTTGATAATTCTAGTGTTTTAATCTTATTTAATTGTTTATGACTGATGCCGATAGAAATATGCAGGAAAAATAAAAATGTGCAAACTTAAAAAACTTGCTTGAAAAAATGCTGCATTGTGGATTATTGAATATTAAACAATTATTCGCAAAAATTGCTGGGTTTTGGACAGAAAACAACTGTTCTACGTCTTCGCTAACGTTTCGCGATTTATTTATCGCTTCTTCAGAGCTGAAATTATTGAAAAGAAAACAATACATGATATTTCACCAAAACACTGACACAATCCACCTCAACTGTAAATACCGGTAAACTCACCTCAGGAGTAATTAACGGTACTACTTAGTCCTTGTTGATGTGCATTGTGACAATGCATTGTTGAAATAATTGGGTATGAATCAATAAAATAGAAATAAAATATTTAAAAGAGACTGGTCGATTGACGACTAACATTCAAGTGTGAATAAAACTTATCAGTAACGACAATGAAAGATAAGTGCCATGTGAAGTGGAATGAATAGAAAAATCGAATTAAACGGTTTTCTTCACATAAAGGATTCAATATAAAATTGAACCAGAGAAAGGTAGATCTCAATTTTATATTGAATCCTTTATGTGAAGAAAACCGTTTAAATTCGATTTTTCTAGAAAACAACTACTTTCTCGGCTGAAACCACGCTGGGCATTGAACTACATCTGATAGATATTCTGAAAAGACTCTCAGAAGAAAAAATCTAAAATTTTGAATTTGCTTTTTTATTAACATAGTTATTTGATTTTCTATTCCAGTCTCAATTAAAAACTCATATTGATGAATGAGGCATAAAAAAATGAGAGAGAGAAGAGAAAGCGGTATGGAGGGTACTATCATCGGCAAAGCTGTGTACTGGACATGAAGTTGCTTTCAACAGGTCGTTGATGTGAAGTAGAAATATTGTTGGTGCGAGAATAGATCCTTGCGGAACACCAGCATTTATGAGCAGAGTGTCAGATGAAACTCCATCGACCACTACATGGAGAGACCTGTTTGAGAGAAAACTAGCAAGCAGAGAACACAGCTGAGGGGGCAAGCCATAAGACGGAAGCTTGGCGGGGAGCCCCTGGTGCCAAACTCGATCGAACGCCTTGGAGATATCTAATGCCACAGCTAAAGTTTCTCCATACTTTTCAATAGATAGCTGCCATATATGTGAGACGTAAGCGAGCAGGTCACCAGTTGATCTCTGATGGCGGAAGCCATATTGCCTATCGTTGACAATTCCTGAGTCTTCCAGATATTTCATGAGCTCGAATTAACTTGACTAGTTCAAGAATTGGGCGCCAGGCTTGCTAAAGACAAAAGCCAAATATAAACAAAAATTTACTAAATAAATGTCACCTAGCTTGTATGGGAATGCAAATAAATATGTAAGAAATCAACTTAACAAATTTATTCCAGACAATTAGAAAAGTGACTGGTTATTATAAAAAAACTTTAACAAGTGAGTAGAATTTATACAAACTTTAACAATATTACTTGAAGAGTATAAAAAATTCAATGAAAAAATTGAATAATTACATGTGTATTAAAAAAATTTTGGACTCTAATAAAATTTAAACATTTACAAATGTCAAGTTTCACCTAGATGTTGGTGATACGGTATATTTCAAACCACATCCATAACAAAATATGGACCTGGGATTTCTACATTCACGATAAATATGACCAGCCAAGTCACAATTCCAACATCGAGAGTTCGATAAGGATTTGAACCAGGAAGATTCTTCCTAAAATTCACGATGATAAGAATTTTGCGAATAACTACGATTTGGATGCAATCAAACTAATTAAACAATTATTTAAAATGAAATTCATTCGGTATAAAATTCCTTGCAAAAGTGCGACGCTAACTCCCGTACTATAACCTCTGAGGACCACCGGATTAAAAAATAAACGAACTTTTCAAATCTTCGCAACGTGCCTGCTGATATAATTTTCTCGTGCAAATAACTTTTTCGAATAGTTTTTTTCGATTTCGTCGCTGTCTTGTCGTAGGCGAGCTGTCGTTCCATCGGCATAATCTCGAAGATGCAAGAAAGCTAATAACTTGAGTAAACTTAATTACAAGTTGTTATGAGAAGGGAGGGGAGGGGCGGAGAAGCGAGTTTCCACCCCATCTGAAGGGGATTTTTTCTCAAATACACGAAATGTCGTGGGTACGTTGGGGAACCATACGCCAGAGATGTGCCGAGAACGACAGGTGAAGGATTAATAAGGAGTTACTATACAGAGTGTTCCCTGTGAAACTCAACGGGCGAATATTTTCGGATCGAATAGAGTGCGACGTGTTTTTCTAGGGTCTGTTTTAATAGCCCTCAAACTCCTAGAAAGTCACGTTATTTATGACGCCAGAATTTTAGATAGGAAATATTTTCCTTTCTCTATTTCAAATCTCGGGCGCCAGATTTTTTTAGTGGTTTTCTACACGCACTAGGGTAGCTACAGATGGAGATACGGAACGTCCAGGGGTCTGGTATGCTGACACTTTTTGAATCTTTACAAAATACTGTAGGCTTTGAGTACAATTTCTGGATACTGAACGCCGATTGCTTTTATGTCTCCCAAAGAAACAGTCAGACAGAAATGTCTTTGTTTGTTTTTTTTACTAATTTATTTTTTACAACTTGACTAATTACGTCTGCTGTGTAACTTCAATACTTTATATGAAATAGAAAAGGTTTCCTTTTTTCAATGTAAACACAGTGTGTAATATGTATTAAATTCAAGGGCCCAATACGATTTGTCACAACAATTTCCATATACAATTATTTTTGCTTAAATCTAAACAAAATCGGTCTGGCCACCTTTAAATAGGGGTAATATATAAGTATAATCCTATCAATATAATAGTATCGAAATGATATTTACATTCAAGGTATATAACTGACCAAATAAACTGACAATTCACGGAAATTAAGGGAATAAATGGAATAATATGAATAGCACTATTTTTTTTCCTGAACACGGTTAACTGACTGACTCAGAAAGTGATTTTTCAAGTTTGTAGGCAACTGGTTTTACCTTCCCGAATTCCCCTTGTCAACCCCAAAACTAAATTGAATACTACGTTCCACTTGTATATTACCTAAGCTTCACGTTTGCAATAATCCCGGCTGTGATATTTTCCTCTGTTCCTTAAAATAGTCCCTTTTTGCTACGACTTTTCTTGTTAACAATATATATGTATATATATATATATATATATAGATATATATATATATATATATATGTATATATATATATATTTTCTTTAGTTTCTTGACCACATATATATTTTTTCAAATTCTTGGAATAAAGGTCTGATTCAGTCAATTATATAATTTTTCTTAACGACGTTTCGACATGGTATTTAATCAGGTTAAAACACTAAAATTAAAAAATGGTTTGAGACATATTTAACTTAACACAATATTGAAATGTACGCACTAAAATAATTCTTGAAAAACATATGGTTCGAAATATAACACGTTATTCAATGTTAATGTTACAAACATTTATATTGAGCTAAATAACCTGTTACACCTCGAATCATACGCCCTTCAAGACTCATTTTAGCGCATTCATTTCAACATTGTGCTAAGTCAAATATGTCTCAAACTCCATATTTTCAACCTCAGTGCCTCAACCTGATGATGACAAACACCAGGTCGAAACGGCATTCGATTATATGAAACGTCGTTAAGAAAAATTATATGAATTGACTGAATCAGACCTTTATTCCGAGAATTTGAAGAAAATATATATGTGGTCAAGAAACTAAAGAAAAAATATATTCGGCTGGGAACTAGATACTGCCCAAAAATGGATGGATATTTCACAACGATGGAAAATAGAATAGGAAGGAACAACACCAAATTGCTGAAAGATTACTCAAACACAAACAAGAAAATTGCAGCAGAGATAAACAGAAGAATTTTTCTGGTAAGATGTAAAGATCAGAAACTAATACCAATTTTTTTTTAAATAAATAATAAACTCAAATTCAAGCATGGAGAATTTAAACAAAAATATGAGCATATTTTAGGAATTTTCTACATTAAACTCATCCAAATTTGCATCAATGAATGCTATAGAAACATTTCGAATTTAAATAGAAACATTGAACATATCAAATATAAATTATCACAAAACGTTTGTCCTGATATACTAAATAGTTTTTTCGAAAATCAACAACTTTACTATGAACGATTTTTCCAAACACTGAAAGAAAAACAGAAGGAAAAAATTGAAAACTTACAAACAAAAAATAAATCTTCTCAAAAAATAGAACTTAATGAAAATTGGATAGAAAACCTAACTGACACAAATATTCCTGAAGACATTTTATATACCTTGAGTCTTGGTCAAAATTTCAACTACGAAAATAGGGAAATCCCTACAGAATCGATAATTGCAAATTTAGAATCTGGAATTACCTATCAAACGAGCGAAAATCAGAATGAAATCAGACACAAAATCAATAACATCATTACCAACTTCAAAACCAGTTTTGAAAAACGAACAAAAATTCAAAAAATATCTTCAACAAACTTTTAAAAAAACTAAAACTTTTTAAAGGAAAATACCGAATTACTTATACTCAGGGCTGATAAAACTAACAAAACAGTAATTATGCAAATATCTGAATACAAAGAAAAACTAGAAAATTTGCTAATGGATAAAACCACATATAGAAAAGAGAGATTCAACCCCACAAAAAAACTTCAAGCGAAAGTTAATAAATTAGTAAATAATTGGTTCTCGTCAACCCTTATATATCAGGTAACAAAAACAAACTCAATATACACAACGCCCAACCTCCAACAATATACGGGTTGCCCAAATTACAAAACTGGAATTCCCCTTCGCCCTATTGTCAGCAATATTCAATCTGCCACTTACAATTTATCAAAATTCCTCTCAGAAATTCTTTCAAATGTTATTGGAAAAAATGATTACTATGTGAAAAACTCCTGGGAATTTGTGGAATTTATCCGCAATATAACAGTTCCACAAAATCATATAATAATCTCTCTAGATATAGTTTCTTCATATACAAATATAGATACAAAATTAGCGATAGAGATCATAAGAGAAAAATGGCATGAAATACAAAATCACACAACACTAACCTTGGAAGAGTTTTTGAAAGGAATTGAACTATGTTTAACCTCAAATACTTTCAATATGAAAATAAATACTATCACAAATATTCGAATTCAATGGGATCTCCAATTGTGCAACAGTAGCAAATCTGGTTATGGAGTATTTAAAAAAGATCATCAAATCACTAACATTCAAACCAATATTCTTCAAACGATATGTAGACGATTGTTTAACCTGTATCCCTATTGACAAAGTTGATGAAATTCTAGAAAAATTGAATAAATATCATCCTAGATTGAAATTTACAATAGAAAAAGAAATAGAAAAACAAATAAACTTTCTCGACACAACAATAATACAAGACAATACTGGAAAAATTTTCACAAACTGGTTTATTGAACCAAATGCATCAAATCGTTACACTAACTATTTGTCAAACGCACCCCTCAGTTACAAGAAAAATGTTATTCAAAATTTAACTGACAGAGCTATAAAGCTTGCTCACCCAAAATTCAGGAAAAATAATATAGAAATAATCAAGAATATATTGAAAGAAAATAATTACCCCAGCCACTTTGCAGAAAAAACAATAAAACAATGGAAAAACAAACATAACTATTGCACATCGACTGAAAAATACGAACAAAACCATTTATTCAAAATTAAAACCAGAAATACCAAAAAACAAACAAACTCATACAGTATATAGAATACCATGTAAAGACTGTCAAAGTACCTATATAGGTCAAACAAAACAATATTTGCAGAAACGAGTACAAGCCCACAAATACTCAAAAACTGACATTACAGCCTTATCAAAACACGAAAAAGAAAATCAACATAAGTTTGACACCAACAACGTTGAAATTTTGACCAAAGAAAGGAATCCAAGAGTAAGAACATTCCTTGAAATGATACATATTAAAAAAGACCCCAATAGCATTAACAATAGAAATGATATCAAAAACTTAAGCCAGATTTATAACAACCTCTTTTAACTTTGTTTAAAGTAATCATAATGAAAACTGATCTTTACATGCTGCCAAAAAAATACAGTCCGGCCCATATATTAGAACTCAATATAAACAATCCCATGTACCTACTTATGAAGAGGGTAAAAATGCATGAAAAATAAACAAACCATTCCCGATCACTTCGACGCAGGTCACACTCCCACAATAACCTTCGTACGATGCGAACGCAAAACTCAAATAAAATAATTTGTAAGTGAATACTCATAAATGTTACAAATGTTTATATTGAGTTGAGTAACATGTTATATTTCGAACCATGTGCTTTTCGGGAGTTGTTTCAGTGCATACATTTCAATATTGTGTTGGGTTGAATGTCTCAAACTCCATATTTTTAGTTTTGGTGCTTTGGCCTGATGATGACAAGTACCATGTCGAAACGTCGTTAAGAAAAATTATATGAATTGACTGAGTCGGACCTTTGTTCCGAGAGTTTGAGGAGGATATATATGTGGTCGGGAAACTAAAGAGGGGGTATATATCTATATGTGTATATATATATATATATATATATATATATATATATATATGAATATATATATATATATATATATATATGTGTTTTCTTTGGTTTCTTGACCACATGTATGTTTTCTTCAGGTTCTCGGAATGAAGGTCTGATTCAGTCAATTCATATAACCGAATGCCGTTTCGACCTGGTGTTTGTCATCATCAGGTTGAGGCACTGAGGTTGAAAATATGGAGTTTGAGACATATTTGACTTAGCACAATGTTGAAATGTATGCGCTAAACTGAGTCTTGAAGGGCGTATGATTCGAGGTGTAACAGGTTATTTAGCTAAATATAAATGTTTGTAACATTAACATTGAATAACGTGTTATATTTCGAACCATATGTTTTTCAAGAATTATTTTATTGCGTACATTTCAATATTGTGTTAAGTTAAATATGTCTCAAACTCCATATTTTTAATTTTAGTGTTTTAACCTGATGATGACAAATACCATGTCGAAACGTCGTTAAGAAAAATTATATGAATTGACTGAATCAGACCTTTATTCCGAAAATTTGAAGAAAATATATATATATATATATATATATATATATATATATATATATATATATATATATTTGGCTTTGTTTTACTATTGTCTATGCTCGGCGATTTCCCTGAGCTTAAACAATGTTAACAACTGGGCGTGGATACAGACGACAGAGTATCGCAGGGTTTTCGTAATATAAAATAACTTACATCCCCTTGATGGAGTCAATAACCCTTATTTACCAAATCACCTTTTCGAATCGCAAAATTTATTATTCCTCCTGAATATGTTTATAACTTGTAAAATTCGTAAACGTTTGCTCTGCACGTATTTCCAGGACAAATCAACTTTTAATCCCTCGTATATATCGCGGCCGTTGTTCTGATTTGGTTAGTTCCTGAATCTGAACAGCGGGAACAAAATTGTTGTTATGTAATTTGTTTATACGACAATGGCTTAAATTCGGCGTTTTCCCTGAACTTAAGACAATGGAAAACTGAACTTCACTGACTGAAGTGATGTAAACTTTCGCGTCAGTTGTTTGCATTCGGCGTTTTCCCTGAACTCAAACAACTGAAAACATAACTCAACAATTATGATGACGGCCAAATCTGAGAACTATTTGGGAAAGATGTCCTACAACAAAAAAAAACACCTGCAGAGCTTAATGGAGAATTTCTTTCCGCGGGGACGCCAATATTTGTTTCAGAGAAGAATCAAAATAAAATCATCCACTTTATATTGTTCAACTTGCAAATAAATCAGATATATTTACCCATAATCCAACCAACAATTGACTAAAGTGTCAATACTACCCTAAATCAAACACTCAATCGATTTCACGAAAAGTTCGATTGTACCGCTTAAAAATAACATAAATCAATATTCACTCTGTAGTCTTCTGACCAACTTAAACTTTTCGGCAAATGCTCGAATAAAGTGAATTATAATAATGCAGAAAATATATTTAACTTCTCAGGTAAGGAATTAAATCAAAGAAAGAATACTTATTGCAGAACTAAGATGTAAATGCCACGACAGATAATTAAATAAATGAAATAATAATAATGCAAGCAATAATATTTAAACTCCCCCCAAATAATTGAACCAAATGTAATAATAATAAATGCAGAAATATTGAATTTTGGGTGCTTCAGCACACGGAGAAACCAAGCTCAAATACAATGTATTCACAAATTCCACTTACGGATACCTCAACGCTTCTAGACCTCGAATCTATTTGACACTCTTTTCTCTCGCTTAACTTACGGAAGAACAACAGGAACAAGCCCCTTTATAGATCTCGAATTTATGTCCAAACCAGACGAAAATGCCCATTGAGAAAGGCGCGTTTTTTGTCCGATAAATCGAAACTGGACCAGAAATCTGAAGGATGATTTCGTGCCTGTTACAAAAAATGACGTGGTTTTTCCAATCGCGATTTTGGTTTCTTTCCCGTCTTTTACAAAAACCATCACCGGAGCTTTTTACCCTTTTTGTAAGAAATAGAAAAACTCCGTTATATTTTATGCATGATGTTGACGTGAATTCCAGTAGCTTTGGGTATGTACATTAATTTTCTAACAGGGGAATGAAATATTTTGCCAGACCGGAACCAATAGAAACCCCAAATAGGCAGGGACGTACCAAAGTTAGGTTAAATATTTGTATAACTTTGTGAAATAAGATTCAAAGACGCATAGATTATTAACTGAAGAATATTTTAACATATTTTTTTGGTACTAATTTATTTCAACAAATAAAATATAACCATAAAAAACTATTTAAAAAATTAAAGATAAGTGCCATGTGAAGTGGAATAATAGAAAAATCGAATTAAACGGTTTTTCTTCACATAAAGGATTCAATATAAAATTGAACCAGAAAATGGTAGATCTCAGGTGAAAAACAACTACTTTCCTGGCAAATACCACGCAGAACATTGAATGATATTCACCTGAAAATCCATGCATACTTCCATATAATATCAATGGACATTGAATGCAAATGTTTCTTTCTGATAAGCTCGATTATGTTTAATTTATGTCGTGTTCACCTAACAATCCGCATACCGGTTTCAGGCTTCTTGGCCCTCATCAGTACGGAGTAGTCAACCAGCCAAAAGTCCAAAGAACTCTGGCTGAAGTGAGACACAACGTAAACAAACCATCATCGATCTTGTAACACCTATAGGTACGCCGGAAAAGATAAACTTTAACTGGCGGTACCTAGTGACGAAAAGAAACACTCCGAAAAGCTCCCACCTCGATAGGCTTCTAAATAAAAGATTCCTTCTCAGTAGGAGTGGCAAGCACGTCTAGCATATAGTGAAAGATAAGTGCCATGTGAAGTGGGAATGAATAGAAAAATCGAATTAAACGGTTTCTTCACATAAAGGATTCAATATAAAATTGAACCAGAAAATGGTAGATCTCAGGTGAAAAACAACTACTTTCCTGGCAAATACCACGCAGAACATTGAATGATATTCACCTGAAAATCCATGCATACTTCCATATAATATCAATGGACATTGAATGCAAATGTTTCTTTCTGATAAGCTCGATTATGTTTAATTTATGTCGTGTTCACCTAACAATCCGCATACCGGTTTCAGGCTTCTTGGCCCTCATCAGTACGGAGTAGTCAACCAGCCAAAAGTCAAAAGAACTCTGGCTGAAGTGAGACACAACGTAAACAAACCATCATCGATCTTGTAACACCTATAGGTACGCCGGAAAAGATAAACTTTAACTGGCGGTACCTAGTGACGAAAGAAACACTCCGAAAATCTCCCACCTCGATAGGTTTCTAAATAAAAGATTCCTTCTCAGTAGGGATTGGCAAGCCCGTCTAGCATATAGTGAAAGATAAGTGCCATGTGAAGTGGAATGAATAGAAAAACCGAATAAACGGTTTCTTCACATAAAGGATTCAATATAAAATTGAACCAGAAAATGGTAGATCTCAGGTGAAAAACAACTACTTTCCTGGCAAATACCACGCAGAACATTGAATGATATTCACCTGAAAATCCATGCATACTTCCATATAATATCAATGGACATTGAATGCAAATGTTTCTTTCTGATAAGCTCGATTATGTTTAATTTATGTCGTGTTCACCTAACAATCCGCATACCGGTTTCAGGCTTCTTGGCCCTCATCAGTACGGAGTAGTCAACCAGCCAAAAATCCAAAGAACTCTGGCTGAAGTGAGACACAACGTAAACAAACCATCATCGATCTTGTAACACCTATAGGTACGCCGGAAAGATAAACTTTAATTGGCGGTACCTAGTGACAGAAAGAAACACTCCGAAAATCTCCACCTCGATAGGTTTCTAAATAAAAGATTCCTTCTCAGTAGGAGTGGCAAGCCCGTCTAGCATATAGTGAAAGATAAGTGCCATGTGAAGTGGAATGAATAGAAAATCGAATTAAACGGTTTCTTCACATAAAGGATTCAATATAAAATTGAACCAGAAAATGGTAGATCTCAGGTGAAAAACAACTACTTTCCTGGCAAATACCACGCAGAACATTGAATGATATTCACCTGAAAATCCATGCATACTTCCATATAATATCAATGGACATTGAATGCAAATGTTTCTTTCTGATAAGCTCGATTATGTTTAATTTATGTCGTGTTCACCTAACAATCCGCATACCGGTTTCAGGCTTCTTGGCCCTCATCAGTACGGAGTAGTCAACCAGCCAAAAGTCCAAAGAACGTAAACAAACCATCATCGATCTTGTAACACCTATAGGTACGCCGGAAAAGATAAACTTTAACTGGCGGTACCTAGTGACAGAAAGAAACACTCCGAAAATCTCCCACCTCGATAGGTTTCTAAATAGAAGATTCCTTCTCAGTAGGAGTGGCAAGCCCGTCTAGCATATAGTGAAAGATAAGTGCCATGTGAAGTGGAATGAATAGAAAAATCGAATTAAACGGTTTTCTTCACATAAAGGATTCAATATAAAATTGAACCAGAAAATGGTAGATCTCAGGTGAAAAACAACTACTTTCCTGGCAAATACCACGCAGAACATTGGACTTTTGGCTGGTTGACTACTCCGTACTGATGAGGGCCAAGAAGCCTGAAACCGGTATGCGGATTGTTAGGTGAACACGACATAAATTAAACATAATCGAGCTTATCAGAAAGAAACATTTGCATTCAATGTCCATTGATATTATATGGAAGTATGCATGGATTTTCAGGTGAATATCATTCAATGTTCTGCGTGGTATTTGCCAGGAAAAGTAGTTGTTTTCACCTGAGATCTACCATTTCTGGTTCAATTTTATATTGAATCCTTTATGTGAAGAAAACCGTTTAATTCGATTTTTCTATTCATTCCACTTCACATGGCACTTATCTTTCACTATATGCTAGACGGGCTTGCCACTCCTACTGAAAGGAATCTTTATTTAGAAACCTATCGAGGTGGGAGATTTTCGAGTGTTTCTTTCTGTCACTAGGTACCGCCAGTTAAAGTTTATCTTTCCGGCGTACCTATAGGTGTTACAAGATCGATGATGGTTTGTTTACGTTGTGTCTCACTTCAGCCAGAGTTCTTTGGACTTTTGGCTGGTTGACTACTCCGTACTGATGAGGGCCAAGAAGCCTGAAACCGGTATGCGGATTGTTAGGTGAACACGACATAAATTAAACATAATCGAGCTTATCAGAAAGAAACATTTGCATTCAATGTCCATTGATATTATATGGAAGTGAATATCATTCAATGTTCTGCGTGGTATTTGCCAGGAAAGTAGTTGTTTTTTCACCTGAGATCTACCATTTTCTGGTTCAATTTTATATTGAATCCTTTATGTGAAGAAAACCGTTTAATTCGATTTTTCTATTCAAAGTATGTATTGTTGAACTGTTGATTAACGAAAGATACATTTACTGATATTCATAGAAATATTCATTAGTAATGAGTTGTCTTTTAGCTGTAAGGAAGATCCATCTTGATTATATCATCATAACAATCCCCCCAACCAACCCACTCCTAGGTGATCTCACATTGGCGTACTAGAAATCATAACGAATCTGAGTTTGTAGGTAGCCAGTTTGGCGATAAGAAACTTTGGTTGAAACTGGTTTTCGATCGGAAGCGGAAGTACATGGTGGTTTATGATAACTGGCAAATAATCATGATTGAACTTCCTTGAAGGTATATCTTCAAGATTATTGAGGCTAATTTTTGTTGATGAATGATAAAAAAATAGTGTCGTCAGGGTATTTCGCATTCCAAAATCATTCAGAAAGTTAAGGGTTGATATTAACTGAGCTTAGTATCTCTAGAATGCTCTTGTAAGATACTGTGCTTTACTCCAACCTTTTAAGACAACTTACAACTTCTATTGTTTGATACTGCATTTTTCCACCGCGGCGCGCGGTGAATTATAATCCCTTGTATGAGCTAACCGACTCATCATGCTTCAATGGAACACTATTTTCCAAGTATAGATATTTATTTAATTCTTGGCTTATCCGATACCATGTACCTGCTCTTTATATATCAATAAAGTTCTATTCTATTCGGTTTTGCAGAAAGGCAGGGATTTGTAACGTTGGAACGTTATTTTACGAAGTCATATTGCTTCTGTTTACAAAAGTTTTCTGAGGAATAAAATACTACCTGATTTTTGAGTAATGAATGAGAAACAAGAATTCTAATTAATATGCCACTCATAGTCTAAGAGCCGGTGGGAGGTCGACCTTCACCGATCTGATAACTCGATGAGACATATTTTTTATCAAATATAATTTATAAACAAATATGCCTATGATAACTTGCCTATCGAAAAGTGTTCATAGCTATTTTTAATTGAATTGATTTTAATCAATTTTCTTTCATCACCGAATGAATGATAACCGAATGAGTTTCATCTCAACTGATAGTTTTTATCACTCAGAATATGCCTAGGTAGGCTTGCCTACTTATTTCTGTGCATGGCTACCTGGCAAGCAGATGTGAACTGGTAAGTCAAAATAGGTAATAACTACACCGAGCTGTTAACCAATCGAAATTGGTATCATATGTACGATAATTTTATTACAAAACCAATCGTATAGACTTGCCTGCAAAAACTCGTACATAAAATATTATTGCCAAGCTATAAAGTCTTAGAATTTTAGCTATTTGATAGGTGCGAGAGAGAAAGTAGAGCGTCCGAGGTCCGTGTGATAGAACAGGACACAACAAAGCAGCTGCACACTACCTGACCGTTGAATGTATCCGAGTGCGCATGCTCGTGTACATGTGAGTGACAGTGACAGCATTTATTTACACTCGACAGTAATTTTGAACTCTAATTTATTATAACTCTAATTTCGATCACAATTTTTGTATTATTTCACACTATATATACTTACAGCTATGAAATAATAAAAAAAAAAAATGTAATATATTAATAAAAATTCAACAATTTTTTTTCCATTTTAAAGCTAAATTATAAAATTTAAAAATGATAAAAAAATCTATATTTTTTATCTAAAATTAAATAAAGAATAATTTATTTATAATTTAAAATCAAATAAATGCCGTAAAGCGGGAAAGAATAAGTGTTACTTTTAAAATTTTAGTATAATAAATTTAAAAAATCATCAATATAGAAAAATAAAATTTAATACATTTATGTTGTTAAAAGCGTTTATTACAAAGTATATAAAAAAGTTCAAAACTACTGTCGAGTGTAAATAAATGCTGTCACTGTCACTCACATGTACACGAGCATGCGCACTCGGATACATTCAACGGTCAGGTAGCGTGCAGCTGCTATGTTGTGTCCTGTTCTATCACACGGACCTCGGACGCTCTACTTTCTCTCTATCTATCAAATAGCTAAAATTCTAAAACTTTATAGCTTGGCAATAATATTTTATGTACGATTTTTTGCAGGCAAGCCTATACGATTGGTTTTGTAATTAAATTTCGATTGGTTAACAGATCGGTGTAGTTACCTATATTGACTTACCTGTTCACATCTGCTTGCCAGGTAGCCATGCGCAGAAATAAGTAGGCAAGCCTACCAAGCCATATTCTGTGTGTTAAAAACTATCAGTTGAGGTGACACTCATTCGGTTATCAAAAGAGTGAAGGTGAAGAAAATTGATTAAAATTAATTCAATTAAAAATAGCTATGAACACTTTTCGATAGGCAAGTTATCATGGGCATATTTGTTTATAAATTATATTTGATAAAAAATATGTCTCAGATCGGTGAAGGTCGACCTCCCACGGTCTCCTCTACTATCAGTTATACCTAAATATCTAAATAACCTGCCTGTTCCTCATCATCATGTTTTTAAAGTACTCTAAATAAGGATGTGTGACTTAGCCCTCGGATGAAGAACTAATGATTCGTAATATTTTAATTCAATTTATACTACAAAAATTATCTATCTTTCATATGAAATTATTTATTTTGTCATTTCGAACTCCGAGCCAGTAGCATTTGAACTGACGTAATTGTTCCCCAAGATGCACACTTTGATTTGTTATTGAATGAGGTAGCCTGAAAAATGGAAAACTAATGATTCGTAATATTTCCATTCAATGTATACTACAAAAATTAATTATATTTCATATGAAATTATTTATATTGTCATTTCGAACTCCGAACCAGTAGGATTTGAACTGACGTAATTGTGTCTTGGCTCATGATGTCAGGGTCTTGAAAAGGAAAACATTCTCAATTGAAAATTGAATAGGATTTTTTTGGAAATTGAAAAATCCACGACAATAATGAAAAATCCTTCCACTCAATTTTCAATTGGGAATGTTTCCCTTTTCAACATGAATACTTCCCAAGAGGTTATCTTGAACGATGGAAGATAGAGACTAAAGTTTATCTTCCAGTCGCAGATGATTCCACATGTGATTTTATGAACATCCGGTTCATAATTTCGAACTAATCAATGTCAGGTGCATTTCTATTAATTCAATTGATACATACATTACTTTGCCTCCACTGGCTGACATTCCACTACTACTGGATGACATTCAGTTTTTTAAAACGCTCGTGACATCCCCATTGAATCCATTCCCCCAAAAAAATGCACACTACAGTGTGTCTCACTTCTCCCCCGTATCTTTCGTAATTATTGGAGGAGAATTTTGTAATTTTCAAGATCGGTAGATATGCGGGAGGTGAGTCTAAATTTTATCATGGGGTTGACCTGATTGACATAACAATGCGCGCCAGGAGCGATTGATATACCGATTTTTGCGAAAAAGGCAAGGGGGGCAAGATAAGCTCAAAATTCTTACGGATTCGTGATGAGGACATCAACTTTAGTACCAATCCATATTTTCGCAGGAAAATTTTCAGTTCTGAAAAGTCCGAATTTGTCTGACATCCCATGGAAACGCCCCCGTATCTTCCGTAATTAATGGAGTAGAATTCTGTAATTTTCACGATCGTTAGATACACCGAGTAAAAGTATAAATCTCTCCTGGGGTTGACCTGAGTGATATACACTTCGCGCCAGCGATGGATATACCGATTTTTGCGAAAAAATAATATTAGCGGGCAAGATAGGCTCAAAATTCTTGCGGATTCGTAACAGGTTATGTAATAAATGAAGAACACCGTATCTATTAACTATCTAAATTTGAAAGTATTGGATGTTGAAAGTAATTTTACAAAAAGACTTTTCTTAGAAATGGTTCACATGAATGAAACAAATAAATATGTTATAAATAAAAGAACAGTTTTAGTGATTTGAGTTCTATTTGCACTTAAATTTTCCACAAATCAAAATAATCTTGAAAATGCATACTATAGAATGAGCCAGCCATTTGCCACTTGGTAAATATAAAGTTACACCACACATGCACTCTGAATATGGGGAAAATAGTTTTCTTACATGTTTTTGCCTCCTGAACATGAATCCGGAAGAAAAATACGGCGGTCTCATACCGTTCCCGAATTACAGAACTTAAAAAAAAAATAACCTCATTTTCAAGCACCGTTGTCTCGCACAAAAATCACTCAAAATACCTCCTCGTTTTTACCAGCATGAACAATACACCCTAAGTCACTTATTTTCGGCACAACTTTGCACAAAATATCGTCGTTTTTATCGAAAAAATCCTCCTTCTTACACAGTTCCAAATCAACTATTTTCGTTCCTTTGACAGAAGACATTTAGTAATGTTGAAAAGGGAAACATTCTCAATTGAATATTGATAGAAAGATTTTTCTGTGAATTGAAAAATCCACGAGAAAAATGAAGTTATTTTTTGTGAATGTCTAACAGAAAACAACTACTTCCCCGGCTAAAGCCACGCTGGACATTGAACTACATCTGATAGATATTCTGAAAAGGCCCTAACTCGAAAGAAAAAATCTTAAATTGAAAATTTGCATTTTCATTCAGATAGTTATTTGATTTTCTATTCCAGTCTTGATTAAGAACTCATAAAGATGAATGAGGCAAAGAAGAATGTTTTCCAAAAGAGAGTACTCACCAGAAATCATTCGTAACATTGACGCAGGAAAGACATCGCATTCACTAGGTCTTCAATACATTTTTGTCGACGAAAATCTATTTCACGCTTCCACGATCATCAGGAAGACCGGAAGAAATGGGAAACACATTTTCAAGAAGCAATCTTACTTTGCAAAGATGGAAAAAGTTAGAACCATTTCTTGGAAGATAGTGACTAAAGTTTATCTTTCAGTCGCAGATGATTCCACATCTGATTTTATGAACATCCTGTTTATATTTTCAACAAAACATTTAGTAACTTTGCCTTATTTTTCATGTTGGTAATAAATAAATCACCGCCCACAACAATTGTACACATAAATGAAGGGGAAACTATTGCTCACATTTGAATTCGAAAAGTTGGCAGTGATTCATTTATCACCAACATGAAAAATAAGGCAAAGTTACTAAATGTCTTCTGTCAAAGAAACGAAAATTGTTTATTTGGAACTGGGTAAGAAGGAAGATTTTTTCGATAAAAACGACGATATTTTGTGCAAAGTTGTGCCGAAAATAAGTGATTTAGGGTGTATTGTTTATGCTGGTAAAAAGAAGGAGGCATTTTGAGTGATTTTTGTGCAAGAAAACGGTGCTTGAAAATTAGTTTTTTTCAAGTGCTGTAACTCGGGAACGGTATGAGACCGCCGCATTTTTCTTCCGGATTCGTGTTCAGGAGGCAAAACCATGTAAGAAAAGTATTTTCCCCATATTCAGAGTGCATGTGTGGTGTTACTTTATATTTACCTTGTCACTTTGATATTTTCCGTCAAAAAAAGTCAGTTTATGTTCTTCTTGATAGCAATTCATTTATAACTGCATGTATAGTGAGTATTTTAGTCATTTATATTGGTACCAATCCATATTTTCGCTGAAAAATTTTCAGTTCTGCAAAATCCGAATTTGTCTTACTTCTCATGGAAACAACCCCCGTATCTTCCGTAATTATTGGAGTAGAATTCTGAAATTTCAACGATCGTTAGATATACCGAGGATGAGTCTTAATCTCTTCTGAGGTTAACCTGAGTGACATACACTGCGCGCCAGGGGCGATGGATAAAATGATGTTTGCGAAAATAACATTAGGAGGCAAGATAGGCTCAAAATTCTTACGGATTCGTGATCAACTTTAGTACAATCCATATTTCCGCTGAAAAATTTTCAGTTCTGACGAATTTATCTCACATCCATCCCATGAAAACGCCCCCGTATCTTCCGTAATTATTGGAGTAGAATTCTGTAATTTTCACGATCGTTAGGTACACCGAGGAAAAGTATAAATCTCCTCTGGGGTTAACCTGAGTGACATACACTGTGCGCCAGGAGCGATGGATATACCGATTTTTGCGAAAAATAATATTAGGGAGCAAGATAGGCTCAAAATTCTTACGGATTCGTGATGAGGACATCAACTTTAGTTCCAATCCATATTTTCGATGAAAAATTTTCAGTTCTCAAAAATCCGAATTTGTCGTACTTCTCATGAAAACTGTCCGGTATCTTCCATAATGATTGAAGTGGAATTCTGAAATTCCCACGATCATTAGGTATACTGGAGATGTTGCTGAATATTTTCTGGGGTTGATTTGAGTGATATATAATGCGCGCCAGGGGCGATAGAAATGCTCATAGGCATCTCTGCTGAAGAATATTTCAGTTCAGAAAAATTTGAATGGAGTAGAGCTCTGAAATTTTCACGATAGATATATATTCAGGGGATGAGTCTTAATAATATCTGGAGTCAAATTTGCTGAGCTTCCAGAGGGGAGTACAAAAATATGGATTTTCTAAAGGAAGTATTGAACTTTATTTCCGAAAACATCACAAATCGAGAAAAGTGTTCAAAATGAAAAAACAAGTCAGACTATGTTATTGAAGCATATCTCAAAAAAAATCCTTTCTTTTTCTGTCCATTGATACTCATTAAAGAAATAACGTTTAGAGAAACTCGAAGTAGAAATATTTCTCAATAATACTGCATTATCAGTGATAATTATCAATCGATATCACGTTCTACAATTATAAACTCTGCAAAAATCGTTCTATTCATCGCCACTGGCGTGCAGTGTATGTCACTCAGATTAACCTCAGAAGAGATTTAGACTCATTCTCGGTATATTCAACGATCGTGAAAATAACAGAATTCTTCTCCAATAATTACGGAAGTTACGGGGGCGTTTCCATGGGAAGTGGGGCAAATTCGGATTTTTCAGAACTGAAAATGTTTCAGCAAAAATATGGATTTGTACTAAAATTGATATCCTGATCACGAATCTGTAAGAATTTTAAGCCTATCTTGCCCCCTAATACTATTTTTAGCAAAAATCAATATATTCATCGCCCCTGGCGCGCAGTGTATGTCATTCAGGTTAACCCCAAAAGATATTTAGACTCATCTTCGGTATACCTAACGATCGTGGAAATTACAGAATTCTACTGCAATAATTGATTTGTTGAAAATATAAACAGGATGTTCATAAAATCAGATGTGGAATCATCTGCGACTGAAAGATAAACCTTAGTCACTAACTTCCATCGTCAAGAATATCTATCAGATGTAGTTCAATGTCCAGCGTGGCTTTAGCCGGGAAAGTAGTTGTTTTCTGTTAGACATTCACAAAAAATAACTTCATTTTAATCGTGGATTTTTCAATTCACAGAAAAATCTTTCTAGCAATATTCAATTCAGAATGTTTCCCTTTTCAACATGAATACCCCACAAGAGGTTATCTTGACGATGGAAGATAGTGACTAAGGTTTATCTTTCAGTCGCAGATGATTCCACATCTGATTTTATGAACATCCTGTTTATATTTTCAACAAATCAATATATCATACCCCATGACAGGTTTTAATGTCAGAAAACACTCAAAGTGTCACTCCAAAAGAAATGATTCAAAATTTTTCCATGTTTGCAAAGTGAGATTGCTTCTTGAAAATGTGTTTCCCATTTCTCCCGGTCTTCCTGATGATCGTTAAAGCGTGAAATAGATTTTCGTCGACAAAAATGTATTGAAGACCTAGGAATGCGATGTCTCTCCTGCGTCAATGTTACGAATGATTTCTGGTGAGTACTCTCTTTTGGAAAACATTCTTCTTTGCCTCATCCATCTTTATGAGTTCTTAATTAAGACTGGAATAGAAAATCAAATAACTATCTGAATGAAAATGCAAATTTTCAATTTCAGATTTTTTCTTTTGAGTTAGGGCCTTTTCAGAATATCTATCAGATGTAGTTCAATGTCCAGCGTGGCTTTAGCCGGGGAAGTAGTTGTTTTCTGTTAGACATTCACAAAAAATAACTTCATTTCAATCGTGGATTTTTCAATTCACAGAAAAATCTTTCTAGCAATTATTCAATTGAGAATGTTTCCCTTTTCTACTGCAATAATTACGGAAGTTACAGGGTCGTTTCCATGGAAAGTTAGACAAACTCGGATTTTTCAGATCTGAACATTTTTCAGCGAAAATATGGATTGGTACTAAAGTTGATGTCCTGATCACGAATCTGTAAGAATTTTGAAGCTATCTTGCCCCCTAATATTATTTTTCGCAAAAATCGGTAAATCCATCGCTTCTGGCGCGCAATGTATGTCACTCAGGACAACCTCATGAGAGAATTTAGACTCACCCCCCAGTATATCTACCTATCGTGGAAATTTAGAATTCTACTCCAATATTTACCGAAGATACGGGGGTGTTTCCATGAGAAGTGTATATGAAAATTTGACTTTTTCATTCCAAAGATCGATGCTCGTAGTAACACCCCGTACACGAATTAGCTCAGTTTTTTGTTAGAGCGGCAGCAGAGTGCATTTGAAGGAGAGCCCTCGAGACAGGCTGTCACGGCCAACTTCGTCAATAGGATATGCTCTCGCAGGACTTCTTTATTGACACACTTGCCCGTCCCGAATGGCTCGAGATCTGTTGCAGAACAAACACGGATAGTATTTGTTGCATAAACCAATAACAAGTGACGTATCCAGAATACTGATGAGCTTGAAAAGTATCATTCGAGGAACGAAATAGAAAGGGGATGGTAAAGTTTAAAGGATAAGTTTGTTTTCACGCCCAGAAATGTTATAATTACTTATGTATTATGGTCACGAGCAAGTGGATTGATAAAATACGACACTCAGTGTTTTACAGTTTTAATGTAAACTTTTCGACGAAAATTATCATCTTCAGTGTATATTATAACAAGGTTATACCGGGTGGCAATGGGACTAGGGCCTCCACTTATCAACCGATTTGAATGAAATTTTGTACATAGATATGAGACAGAATTTCGGATTGACAGACATAATGGCCGACTTCTGGTTTCACCAGAATAGCCACCAACTTCGATTTTTCAAATGGAACACCCTGTATGTTTCATATTCTTCGGATTCTAGGCTCAAATTACATACGACAGTGTTGAAAATTTCTATTTTACAATTGAAAAAAAAAACGCATCATCAACAGCTGTTTTCACCTGTTTTTGGGAGATACTCCCTTTGTTAATGTTAGTGTTTTTTGCGGCTTTGTGTGGCAGGTCACTAAGTTTTTATCTGCCTGAGGAATTGATATGTTTTTTGCCCTGTCCGTCTTTATATTTGGGTTTGTAATGAAATCTGTTTTTTGACTGCTTTTTGTACTAGTAGTGGGCCTTTGTACGATTTCGCTGAAAGTTATTTTTGTACTTTCCAGTTTATATTCGTCAACTGCCTTTTTTAGTGAATCAATCAACATTTCTTGTTCTGATGTACGTTTTTCCAGTTGATAAATCAACTTAATCGATGAAAGAAAATTGTATTTCGTGCATAAAATAATTTATTAAAATCGTAGCAAAGCGTTTTCGACCCTTAGGTCATCATCAGTGCGTACCTGAAAGTAAGTAATATAATAGAGAACAAGTTACTGAAAAGTTTTTTTTTTAGAAAGAAAATTGACATATTTTAAATGTGAGGTTACTTACTCGTCAGGTGTACAAGAAGCCAAAAAGACCATAAAATATCTCATGATCAATGAGTGTTGTATAAGTTTACGTGACAAACATGTTAAAAAACATATCCTAAGCCAGGATGAAAATTGAGATTACATTTTCATTATCTTTTAAAAGCCATTGTTTAGGTGTGATAGCTGGACCCAAGTGACAGGATTGACAAGTGAACGATGAAGTAGATTGACATGGAACACAGAACCATGGAGATATCAGAATCAAGAAAGGAATATCCCTGTCATACGAAAAACACACTAGAAGATGATCAATCTAATGAGGACTGTCATCTGTCAAATATATGTTCCAGTATTCCAAGGAAGACCAGACAAGACACTTCAATTCTCACATTTAAGTCATCGTAATTGAATATAAGTTTAAGGAAGGAATCTTATCAGACCTGTCCTGATCAAAACAAACAATTGAATAACTCTTGTAGTGCCCATGGACAATGAATTTAAATTTTCCTCAATAAAAATAAAAATCCTTGTCCACCATAACTCAGTTGAACTGCAACTGGGGGATAAGAAGTGTGATACAAGTCTAATGGGAAGTCTAATTAGACCTGTCCTGATCAAAACAAACAATTGAATAATTCTGGTGTGTCCATGGGCAATGAATTTAAATTTTCCTTATTAAAAATAAAAATCCTTGTCCACCATGGCTCAGTTGAACCGCAACTGGGGGATAAGAAGTGTGATACAATAAATGTTCTTGTTGATCATGCTAATAATTTTCAATTTCCATTCTTTATGATGATTTTACTTGTATCTCTTTGCAATTTGCCAGCCTCTTTTTCAGGTTTCTCCATACTGAGAACACAAGTCATGTTCTGGATTATCACCCTTTATATTCTGTTTTACTCCAGCTGTGGGAGTTGTGAAGTTGGGTCTAGTTCCCATTAGACTTGTATCACACTTCTTATCCCCCAGTTGCGGTTCAACTGAGCCATGGTGGACAAGGATTTTTATCAAGAAAAATTCATTGTCCATGGACACTACCATAATTATTCAATTGCTTGTTTTGATCAGGACAGGTCTAATTAGACTTCTCCCTTAAACTTATATTCAATTACGATGAATAAATGTGAGAATTGAAGAGTATTGTCTGGTCTTCCTTGGAATGCTGGAACATATATTTGACAGATGACAGTCCTCATTAGATTGATCATCTTCTAGTGTGTTTTTCGTATGACAGGGATATTGCTTTCTTGATTCTGATATCTCCATGGTTCTGTGTTCCATGTCAATCTACTTCATCGTTCACTTGTCAATCTTGTCACTTGGTCCAGCTATCACACCTAAATAATGGCTTTTAAAAGATAATGAAAATGTAATCTCAATTTTCATCCTGACCTAGGATATGTTTTTCAACATGTGTGTCACGTAAACTTATACAACAATTGATCATGAGATATTTTATGGTCTTTTTGGCTTCTTGTACACCTGACGAGTAAGTAACCTCACATTTAAAATATGTCAATTTTCTTTCTCAAAAAAAACTTTTCAGTAACTTGTTCTCTATCAATATTACTTACTTTCAGGTACGCACTGATGATAACCTAAGGGTCAAAACCGCTTTGCTACGATTTTAATAAATTATTGCACGAAATACAATTTTCTTCCATCGATTATATCGATACGTGCACACAGTCATACTTTTCAATAAATCAACTTACTGGTGGCTATATTTTCATTTTTTACTTCTGTAGCACATAGGTGAATAATAATGAATCTCTTAGATGTATTGCAGTACTATAATTGTTTTCTGTAAGATATCACAAAAATAGCTTAATTTTCAACGGTCGACTTATCCTTTTTAGTTGAGGTTTCTCCCTTTCAAGACAAATTCTTGAATGAAAAAAAAATCAACCGCGTGGAAAAAACGGCAATAATTTTTTCATAGGCCAATATTCAAACCAGTCATTTCATGAGCCTAACCATTTAATATCGTTACACCATCCATAAAAAGCCACTAGCAACCAACCCTACATTAACATTTCCAATTCCCATTCATACGATAATAACGGTATATTAATCAATTATCGGGTAATCCACGATGACTCGATTCGATTCGCATTTGGCAGTCTTGAATGTATGCAAAAACGGAGCATATGCAGTATGTGCATGTACTAAAGAAAGAAAGGGCTTCTCTGATGTATTCGAAGAGCTAGCGACGGGCGGGCACTCGCAATAATCACAGTATAGAGTGCATGATTGCAAAGTGTAAGTGTAGTATTATTAGGGAGAAGGGCGAAGAGAGAGTGAGACCAGCATGGGCGGCGACAACGACAAAATCACCAGAGCTCAACCCGACATATTTCTTACGGAAAATTGATTCTAATTAACTGGCGGCTTTAGATAGAATCTCTTTTTTTTATTTTGAATAGATGCGGCCAATACTTGATGAAAATCCATATAAAAGCAAACAAAAGACACTCACTTCATTCACTAAATTATTTTCACTAAACTGGCTTTACAAAACCACCATACATGTTTCACTTTGATAGCTTCTTCAGGTAGAGATAATATTTATTCAACAATTACGATGCATCATGTTAAAACATCAAGGCAGGTAGTAGTAGATATACAGTGACCGGCAGAAAGTACGCATCACATGGAAAATTATTTTATTAATAAATTTTCACAAATATCCATACGTGCAATCGCTTCTGCTTCAAAATAAATCCCAGAAGACGTTGTACAATGCCGTTCGTCTGTTCGTGTAAGGCGAGAAATTTGAAAAAATAAAAAATTATGTCTCAAAACACACTTATTCGAAAAAATACCGAAAAATGTTATTCGGGAAAGTTGTTCAGAATGACATTTTATAGCTATGTACATGGTTTGAAGAAAATTAAAAAAATGACAAAGAAACTCATTAGTAAAGCCAACAGTAATGTTTTAAATACTATTTTGTAAAGATTCGCAAGCTATTTCTATTTAATTCGGAGAAAATTTGAAATTTGTTAATTTGTCATAAGAGGCCACTGAAATATCTCCAGGACATTATAATCCCGATACTATTTATTATTAATAAAGGACCATGTACCTACACAATTTTAATTGAAAATTTTTATTAGAACAAAAAATTTATTTAATTTTTGACATAACAAGAACTTACAAATCTTCATCTTTTTATTTTCAAACAATTCAAAATAAAATTAGAAACTGAAATAATTATAAACCAAACAATTTCATACATCCTCGAAACTTTGTAATTGTCCATTACTCGACATGTCTACTCTGACGTTCAATACATGTAGTTGTTCGAGATTTCATTTCTCTGGACACATTTCGCAGCATTTGTGGTGTAATGTTATTAATACATTGTTGTATTACTTCTTCTAAATGGTCGATATTATGGAATGGCCAATGTTTATAAACCTTACGTTTAAGGTACCCCCATAAAAAGAAATCCAAGGGCGTCAAACCTGGGGATCTTGCAGGCCACGGGTTTTCTGAATATCGTCCTATCCACTTATGAGGAAAGTGTTCGTCAAGCCACGCTCTGACTTCAAGGGTACTATGTATTGACGCTCCGTCTTGTTGGAACAAAATATAATTTCTTCTTTCCAACGGTAATCCATGAAAGAAATAAAAAAACTCGTTATCTGAATAATTTTGTGAATTAAAGTTGCCCCTAAAAAAGTATGGCCGAACGATCTGCGTATCTAATATGCCGCACCAACCATTACTTTAGAAGGAAAATTGACTTTTTGCCTCTATCGTCCAATTTGGGTTCTCATCAGCCCACCATCTACAGTTCTGGGAACTGACAGTACTTTTCTGGAAACTTTTGTAGGGAAATTTTGGCATTCTCCAATCATGCCTTGGAACCAAAATGAAAAATCTAAGCGGGCATCGAAATCTCTATCGAGTAAGGTGTGGATGAATTTTGGTTTGCATGCACGAAATCATTATTCTTCAAAATTCTTCTAATGGATTTTTCAGATATACCTGCCTCTCCGATAGTGCCATCTGTGGATTTTCTGTTACCGATAACAAAACATTCTTCATTAGTGACGCGCTTACTATGTGGAATTTTGTAACGATATTCTACACTGCCTGTAGCTTTAATTTTTTTTTAAATACGCAATACAGTAGATCCATGGATATTCTTATTTGGATATCTAGCATTGAATATATCTGCTGCTTCTCTGGAACTATGAAAACTCTCGCCACATATTAAGACGAGCTCAATTTTTTCTTGCAAACTTAGCTTTTCTTGGGGCACCTCTAATTTTTGTTACCGCACAGCAAAATGTAAAATCACTTTTACAATGAAAAAAACTATACAAGAATGACGATTAAAATACCAGGATAAATAATAACACTACTAAATCGTTTGACAACTCTTAATAACATATTAGCATTATTAGTCAATTGTTTCATGGACTCTTCGATCATGATGAAATATACGATAATAATATTGTAGGTATGTATGATTACAACAATTTGACAAAAAATTATTTATATTTCGTTCGAATATTTTTTGTTTATTAAAATTGTGTAGATACAAGGGCATTTATTAATAATATACAGTATCGGGATTAAATGTCCTGGAGATATTTCAGTGACCTCTTATGGAGCAGCTAAACACATGGCAAATTCACAGATTTAAAATTTTCTCCGAATAAAATTCAAATAGCTTTCAAATCCTTACAAAATATTATTTAAAATATTACTGTTGGCTTTACCAATGAGTTTCTTTGTCAGAAATGAATTTTTCCAAATTGATTTTTTTATATAAAAAATTTTCGAATAAAAGTGATACGATGGGTGCCCCATTCTACGCCCATGGGTGCAGACGAGGCAGCATTATGATGGGCATTAGAGAATACACTCTTCCACCCCTGATGCAGAACCGATAATGTTTCGGGGGCGGAATTTTAAAATTGGCTTAGCGGGATTCTTTTCCTGAATGTGGTGCGGCTGCTGTGGAGGGACAATCTGTCGTCGATGTCGAAGCAGAGATTTTAGATCGTATAAGCCGATTCAATATACTTTGAGGTACTCAAAATTGATTTTTAGTTGTTTTTCGCGATTATTAGTATACAACCATTTTTAGAACCGAAGCCTCCTTCGAAAATATATTTCTTTTATTATAGGAACGAATTTATACATAAATAGTTCAATTCAATAATAATAAAAACCTTTTAACAAAAAATTAAACCGAAGAAATACGGAACTGAAAATTAAAAAATAAAAAAAGACCTTCTTAGTCTCAATAACTAAGCTGCTAAACTAATGTTAGTAACTAATTTTGAGTCGGCGCCAAACAAACAAGCAAATGAATTAGGTAAGGCGTAAAATGATAGCATCGAGTTGCACGGTGACATTCTGATAATTTTTTTGAAGTAATTTAATGATCTTCGTTGATTGTTCGTTTGGCGCCGACTCAAAATTACTTAGTTACATTAGTTTAGGTGCTTAGTTATTGAGACTAAGAAGGTTTCTTTTATTTTTTACTTTTCAGTTCCGTATTTCGACGGTTTAATTTTTTGTTAAAAAGTTTCTATTTTTCAATTTTTTGTGGCTGAAATCTACTAATTACTACCTACTTGTTTTTTGATTACTTCCAAAATACTTACTCACCCACCTTACTTCAACTATTACCAGTTAAATAATATGATTATCTACTTTTACTATTTTTGTAATATAAATTATTTTTATTGTTCTGGTTAGTTTATTTCATTACTTTGTATATCATTCCATCCTCTCATAGAATATAATGATTGTGACGAATGTAGGAGAACAAGAATAATGACAATGGCGATCTGTCATTGTCAACTACATATGTGTGCCATTGAAAAAGTGAAAAATCAATTATCCCCCATTTTTCTACCCGTAAGGGTGGATAATTCCATTCGAAATGCAAATATGATCAACTATGAGGTATACCCTATCCAATAAAAAAAGATTCATCCAAATCGAAGAACCCAGTACAAAGTTATGCCCGATAGAATCGATTAACGGACCAGAATTCAGAGGGTGAGCGTTCAATATCCTTCATTTTGCCACCCTTAGGGCTGGATTTAATCTTTTAAATTCAAATGGGACCAACGTCGAAGTACACCCTATCCACTGAAAAAAGAATTATTGGAATCGGACGTCTCAGTAAAAAGTTATGCGTGGTCATACATAAAAAAAATATACGCGTCGACTAGAGAACCTCCTCCTTTTTTGGTTTCGTCGGTTAATAAACGTAAAATTATAAATT